>WHYT01017791.1:187373-234956 GCA_009806455.1 Tetrax tetrax | reverse complement strand
CCAAAACTGAACACAATACTCGAGGTGTGGCCTCACCAGTGCCGAATACAGGGGGATGATTACCTCCTTGCTCCTGCTGGCCACACTATTTCTAATGCAGGCCAGGATGCCGTTGGCCCTCTTGGCCACCTGAGCACACTGTCGGCTCATGTTCAGCTGAGCATCAACCAACACCCCCAGGTCCCTTTCCTCTTCACAGTCCTCCAGCCACTCAGCTCCGAGCATATAGTGCTGCTTGGGGTTATTGTGGCCAAAGTGCAGGACCCGACACTTGGCCTTGTTGAACCTCATCCCATTCAGCTCAGCCCAGCGATCCAGCCTATCCAGATCCCTCTGAAGGGCCTCCCTACCCTCAGGCAGATCAACACCACCACCCAACTTGGTGTCATCCTTCTTCAGGCTCTGGCATTTCGTGTGTCCACAAAATTAGTCTTATGTCAATGAAAAAAAAAGTTTTACTACTGAGTATAGCACATCTCCCCACCCCTATCTGTCTTTCTGAGGTTAAGGGAAGATCTTGAGCTGTTGCTCAATACCATCACTATTCTGGTCAGGTCTGCATTAAACCTTGATTAAAGCAGTCTGTTCTCAAGGCATGGATCTTTTGCCATTTTTTCAGTTATTTTGAACAATTGCACAGGAAAGCTTAGCAGAGAACAAATAGCTTGCCTTTGAAATGCAGGTTTTGGTGATGTTCCTGAACCAGTATAGCATTTCACTAAAGTTGACAAAGATCTATTAGATCATCAGGTCAATCCTTTTGAATCAGCAGTATATTTCTCTGAAATAAAGGATCTATCTTATTCTGAAACTTTAGCTTTAGTTTAATGTCACTACTCCAAGAGAAGAATCATTAGGCAGCCTTGTCTAAGAGCGACAATTATCTTGAGTCCACTCATATTCCCAGTGGAAGGAGTCCATCTAGTTAGAACAGCAACAGGTCTTTTCCTGTTCTGGTTAATGAGCTGAGGGGTACAGCCAAACAGCAATCAATTATCTACAATTTAAAGTTCATCTACACAAAAAGATGAGTCCTAGCTTCAAAGAAGTTGACATGCTTGCTATCTTGTCAATGCAACCTACAGCATAGTCCATACTCACAGAGAAATATAAAAGTACTTCATGATGTTTTTTCTCCCAGCAGGGACATATCCTAGAATCAAAGACTTTGCTCTGAGTTTGAGCCATCCCTAGCTGAAAAGATTGTGACTTCAGCTGAGACCCAGGCATGGCTTTCTGCTTTGTGGTGTCTTCTGGCATTCACAGTGTAATACAAGCTTTCAAGATCCATTTAATTGCACTAACAAAAAAATAAAAAAAAACAGTTTTAATTACTCTTTTCTTTGTATTTTTTTTCTTTCCCTCTTGCTATCTTTTTCCCTAACATTCCCAAAGGGTATATACTTCTGGATGTTTAGGCAATGACTTCATAACATCAATAGTAACAACAAAGTTGCAGTGAAGGGATTCCCTCGAAAATTTCTGCTTTGTGGACTAGATGCTAGTTAGGGTATTAGTAGGTCTATTTATTTTCAAATTTTAAGTTCATTTCAGTGCTTCCAGTATATTTATATAATTTTATGGGAGTCATAGAGTGGATGGCATTACTGACTGTGTTTTGATACAGTACAAAAATTAATTGAAAGCCCTTTTTTTAGTTTCCCAAACCAGTCAAATCCTGGATTCTTTTTGTTTCTTGTGGGAATTCAAGTGCCTCAAATAAAATGTTTTGTCCGTAGCTATACTACTATATTGATTGCAAATATTTCTTGATCCAGTTAAAATAATGAATTAATTAGATGTGTTTTCACACTTACAATACCCGTTAGTTAAACATTTAGTCTTAAGGTTTGTTCTGTTATTAGGTGTAAGAGTTACCAGAGGAAGAAAAGTATTTGGGAGCCATTTCTACTCTTCAGTGTTAGTAATTGCATGCTTTATTTATACAGCGGATACAGCCACGGACCTTATGGTCTTTACTACAGAGACTGGAGCTCTGCACCAGTCTCATAAGTTGTGAAAGTCAGAAAGTTTTCCTGAGGTGGTTATTAAACAAATGGTAGTAGATTCTTAATCATCAGAAAGAGACAAAGAGACAAAAAGCAAACTGAACATGACAGCTGAGTATGCTAATACTGACCATTTAGATAATGTTATCATTATTCAGGAAAACAGCATCAGCTTTTATTTCAACACTGTGTACACAAAGTGTAATGTATGGTACCTTAAAGAGAGGCTCATGTATTAATAAGGGGTTTTTTTGCATCATCTATATCCTGCATTTTATGGCTCTTGTTCTCTTTCTGGGTTTTTCCATTCAGAGTTTAAAAAAAGTCCTTAAGCTTAAACAAATAAATATGATTTAGAGCAAAAAAAAAAAAAATCCCTGAGAAAAGTAGTGAAGCTGAGTGACTTATTAAAGCTAATTTTCTTTAGTATACCATTTCCATGATGGTTTATAATTGTTTCTTTAATGACATTAGAGTTTTTGCCTCAACAATCTTGCCTGGGAGGCTTGCTCTTTAGTAATGCTCTATATGAAAAAACATTTATTGACATCTGCTTAAATGTTATTTGTCTTTATATTCCTTTTAACCTCTTCGTCCTGTTGGCAGTCATATTAGCTAGACAAAATACCAAAATAACTATTATGAGTAAACCATTCCTAATTTTTACAGAGATCTTTAATAAAATTCCATTATCTGTATTATGCAGTTTAAAAATATGCAAAGATTTACAGTATCCTCTTTTGGGCTTATACTACATGCCTTGCATTAATATTTTTATCGTTCTCATTTTTCCACTGTGTTAGTTATATACGATCTTTTCATTTGAATTAGCAAGGAAAAAATAACAAAGCAAAATAACAACAAAACCAAACACATAATCTAACAAAAAAAACCCCTCCAGTTCTCAAATTTGTCTTTGTAATACAGATACTCTGTGAGGTTCTGCGTTTTACTGTACTCTGAATAGTGTGTCTGATCTTTTTGCAGTTCAGTTGCAGTAAATTTCTACATAAACTGTGGTGTTTTTTAGGATATTGTACTTTACTACTGTCAATAATCTGTAATTTCACTTGACAAAAGTCAGTGTACCTCTTGCTACATTCACATTACAGTTAGAGTGGACCAGAACTGTTTACATTCACCAGTGTGTCACAGACTTGGAAACATACAGACTTGTATAGCTTGTGCACTTTGGTGGGATGACTAAAGGAAGTGGCTTAAACTATCATTGTTAGAAAAACAGTCTGATCTTTGAGGTGCAGATATTTAAGAAAGAGCTGTTGTATCAATATACATTGATGTTACACCTTCCTTCTGCTTCCTTTTGCCATGCTTCTTTGTGAGCCAGTTTGAAACCAGTAATGCTAGAGAGCAGCAGCATTGTGTTACCTCTCTTCCTCGTGAGGATAGAGACCAGGTCCTCATGCTATTTAACCATTGTCCTAGTTTTGAATGAGATAGAGTTAATTTTCTTCCTAGTAGCTAGTATAGTGCTGTGTTTTGGATTTAGGATGAGAATAATGTTGATAACACACGGACGTTTTAGTTGTTTTAAGTAGCGCTTACATTAAGTCAAGGACTTTTCAGCTTCTCATGTCCTGTGAGGAGGAAGGCTGGAGGTATACGAGGAGCTGGGAGGGGATATAGCCAGGACAGCTGACCCAAACTGGCCAAAAGGGTATTCTATACCATATGACATCAAGTTGAACATATAAACTGGATGGAGCTGGCTGGGGCTGATTGCTGCTTGGATACTGACTGGACATCGGTTGGCAGCTGGGGAGTGATTCCACCACTACATTTATTTGGTTTTGCTTATGTCTCTTTTTGTTGTTTTCCTTTTCATTACAATTTATTATTATTATTATTGTTATTGTTATTATTATTATTATATTTCAATCATTAAACTGTTTTTATCTCAACCCACAAGTTTTCATACTTTCAACCTTCTGATTCTCTTCCCCATTTCACCAGGGTGGAGTAGAGGGAGTGAGCAGCTGTGTGGTACTTGGTTGCTGCTAGGTTTAAACCACAAAAACCATGTAAGTCTCAGAAATGTTTTCTCAGAAGATGTTTGTGAGATACAAAGAATCTGCCTATGCACATCCAACTTCCAATTCTGTTTTGAATTTAAGAAGCCATTTTGGCTTTCATAAAGAGCTCTTGTTTGCTGCTTCATGTACAAGGTGGCTGCTGAATTTTACATGTGAGACATCTGTATTTCAGAATTGAGTGACTGCTCCGTGCAGTCAGGAAATCACATTGGACTCTTCTTGGTTTAAAAACATGATATAAGAATAATGTATTGTAATAGTAGTCTATTTATTGATGCATTTCATAGAATCATAGAACGTTTTGTGTTGAAAGGGACCTTAAAGATCATCTAGTTCCAACCCCTCTTCCATGGATAGGAATACCTTGAACTAGATGGGGTCACCCAACACCCCATCCAACCTGGCCTTGAGCACTTCCAGGGATGGGGCATCCACAACTTCTCTGGACAATCTGTTCCAGTGCTTCACCACCTTCACAGTAAAGAATTTCTTCCTTAATTCCTTACTTCCTTCCTTCTTTTTCTTTATAGTATCAGTTAATCTTACAGCAAGCAAAGGGAATCATTGACTTTCCTTCAGAACGAGCACCAGTCAGGTCCAAGCTTCTCCACTTTGTATCACTGATGGGAGGAAGACGGAGCACTTTTTTTTTGTGGTGAAATGACAAGTAAGGCTTCAGATTTATTAGACAAGAACAAAAGAACTGCCCTCACAGAAGAGCCTGCTAATGCATTCAGTCTGCTTTCCTATCACTTTGTGTCATGATGCTGCTGTTGTAACACAAGTGCAAAACAAACATCTAACAACAATATTGACCCCAAATCTACATTTAAATTTATACTTCCTATTCCCATAGTTTTCTAGGGGGCTGAGGTTTTCAAGGCATGAATTTTAACTTTATTTAAAATTTTAGGAAGATTCAAGTAATTTCTACAAAAGAACAAAAACTGAGTTAAATTCACTTCCGAGTACATGACAGACTACAGGTAGGATAACAAAATTGATAGAGCAGGCATGGGACAGGGCTGTTGGAGCTAATATTGAATTATTAATGCTTTTAAACTAAGGAAATACTGTTTATTAATGGGTTTAAACGTAATTTCTTTATTCAACATAATTGACACATGAAATAAATCACCACCACGAGCAGAAAAACTAACAAATATGAATAGATTTTAGGAAAAAATAGGAAAACTGTTGGAGAAAAACTAAGTTTTTGAAAATGTATGCTGAAAAGAGCTAAAAAATAAGCAGAGAGGTGGCTTTTAGGATGAGTGTTATACTTACCTTAGGGCTTACAAGATATATTGTTGTCTCTTTTGTGCATAGGTTTAGGCAACTGCTTTGTGCTGGTCAGGTTTATTTTGTTCTCTTCAGCAGTGACACAATTTGATTTTTCAGTATCTTCTGGGAATTGGTTTTGTCTATGCTTTTCTATCTTTTTATGAACTTTATTAATACTGAAAATAAGGTGAATGTATCTTTTTTTTCATTTTAGCTGAGATTTCTCCTTAGTGTTTGTTCAGATTTAGGATCCTCCTTTGTATTGTTTTTCTGGTTTTGGATGTTTTGCTGAAATACTGCTGCTTAATTTAACTTTCTTATAGATATGACAGTCCTAGTCTCTTCTTCAAGGATGAGAAACTGCATCTATAATGTAATGGTAAACATAACTACAGTAGAGTCTTATCTTCTCCTAGTGCTAGGTAGCTCCTTTGTTATATATAAATATCACTGTGGAGTCTAAAAATCAGTAAGATTGGTTATGATGTGGTACATACTAGTCCAGCAGGAAAATATTTGAAATTGAACAGAAATTAGTTTATTGTCAATTGCTAGAAGTAACTAATTCTGAACAAAAATCACATTTAAAAACTATATTTTTTAAGCCACACTATTACAGAATGTCTCACCTCACCCCAAGATTAACTGCTAATGTATGTATTACTCTTCTTTTTATACACTCCCTCATTAATCTTTTGGGAGTTAAACAATTCCAGAGTATTTACCATTTCAGATGATCTAAACTATACGTCCTATCTCAAATAAATATCAAAATTGGGAATTTTGCTTCCTGATGGAAGAGGTAAATTCCCTCTTTGAGGGACCTCTTGACAGAGCTAGATAGAATACTGTAGCAAGTTTCATAGCATCCAGAGTCTGATGAACAGTGCATCTCATTATCCTGCCTGAACATCAGCAAGGCTACAGAAGTGGTGAGCTGACCTAAAATGGGCTTTTAATGATGTGGGATGCATCTTAATATCTGACCAGGAAATCTAGATCAAAGGTAGATATCTGGCAAATCTAGAGCTCTTAAGTGTATTTTCTCTGTTTTTCCAAAGCAAAGATCTGTAACATTTGTATGCAATGTGAAACAGCTTCAACCAGAGAGACCGAGTGGGTCCCCACCTCCAATATTTACCAGTCTAAGGAGTGAAGTATATTAGTAAAAGGTGTAAACATAAGTTTGAAAAGATAGCTGCAAGAAAAGAAGTCGAGTTTATTCTCTTCTTTAAAGAAGACCATTTGTTGAAAGTAGAAATGTGGGGGTTTTTTCCAAGTTCTCAGGTAGAGAAAATGATTTTCCTGCACTATAAAGAAGTCCACTATTAAAACAAAACATAAAAGTCCATGAGAAAAATACAACATGAGACTTGAAACTTCTCACTCTTAGCTACTCTTCTAGTGAGGACCTCTTCTTGTTTATGGCTTTTTTTTACCCTTTCTGGAAGACTGTAGGTCTTCTTACATTCTCCATGTGAAAGCTAGTATCCTACTCCAGTCCATATCTGTCATTACAGTGGCCAGGCTACCCAGGTTTAGTACTTAGACATCTTTAAGGAGTTTGACCACATGCTACCCTGCACCCTTGAATTGGGATCTTAAAGATGTCTCAAAAAGAAACAAAAACCAGTAAAGTGTTCTGAGATCAATCCTTAGATTTAATCAGCAAATTGGAAATTAAACTTTTGTGTATTCTTCTTAAAAATGGGACAGCTGGTACACAGAAAATATACAGCTGGCAAGATCAATTTCTTGAAAGATTAGAAATAAAGCAGACTTAGTGATTATCTTCATTTCAGTCAAGAGTTAATTAAAGGATCAATCCCCGAAATGATTATATTTCAAAATTTCTGTCTACATTGTTTTCTATGAACTATGTGCCAACGTCTTCTGTCATTGAGCCTGAAGATATTAATTTCCATAGCTTTCCAGCAGCTGGTTTCATTAACGTTATTATTCACGATAATTTATCAAGACTGGAAAACACCTGGCTTGGAGCAAAAATCTGCTTTTGAAATTAGATCTTTGACTGTGGTAACCAATTCCACAAACTGAGCTCTACACTTAAATTCCCAAGAAGAATTCAGTGACTAAAAAAGCCCCAAACCTTGGAAAAGAGAATATTATCTGCATCCTTTGTTGGGACTTTACTCTAGCAAGACAGGTAAAAATAGCTAATTATTTAGAGAATACTTATTGTCATCTGTAATTCTTGAGCTGGAACTGCTTCTTGACATCAAGAATTAGAATATTTGGGTCTCTTATGACAGCTGCTTTACAGGCTTATCTTTATACTAACCAAAATGAGATTTTCAAATAATAGTTGTATTTAGAGCTAAATTAAGCCCAAGCCTACAGCCATAGCATTTCCAAAGAAATTGCATTCTTGGTTAGACTATGGGAAGGAAAACTTTTGCAAAAGTGTTATCAGTTTCAAAGGAGCATGTCCAATAACACTCTTGTTAGAGTTCTTAAGATATGCAGAGTATCAAAGCTCTGATTTCAACATTTAGGTACCATTAAGAATCTGCTGTGCTGTTTTCACGTCACACAGATTCTTAACCACCCCTTCACTCTCGAGTCATCCCCAATACATTCTTCGAGTTATGAAAATAAACCAGTATTTCAGCTCTTTGACACCTAGCAGTGACAGGATGCCAGAGAATTGTTGTTTTGCAAACTCTCCTTTATTGATGATCTTCAAGTCTATCCCTGTATCTAGTGACACAGGGATACAAGAAAGTAAACCTGTGCATGCATTTAAATAGCAGTTGAAGACAGTTCAGCTAGAGGCATGTAAATACACAAGCAGGATAATCTAAAGAGGCTCACCTGCTCTTCTATTGGATCCCGTCATTATTTCGGTTTCCCTTCTTCATTAACCAAGTCCCCAAGGCTGATATTTTGTAATTGGTAGCCTTCGTCATGCTGGGACTACTGTATTTTTATTATAACAGACCACAGAAACAAAGTTCAAACCTTTTAATTTTTTTTTTTTCATTTCCTCTATCTTGGGTTAATGGACATTTTCATTTTAACTCAGAATAGGTTACAAGATTTCTTTATATCAACTTTCAAGTCCATGCTGAAAAGACAAGATTACATTATGTCAAAATGAAGATCCAAAAAAGATGTGGCTCTGAAAGTTTCCCACTCCTTGGGATTCCTTAGGCCATGCTGAAGATGAGTTTCTCCTTCTATCATTTCTTTTTGAGCTGTGAGACATTCATAAGAGGCTCCTTGTTATTTCTTGAGCAGGGGTAGGAAAAGGAAAAAGGGAGAGCTTCGTGTTCTAAAAGACTTCTATATTACAGCCTCACTAAATAACCTGCTACCAGAGAGAGACTTTTAAAAATGGCATCAGTTCAGATAAATATAACCATTTTGGAGACCTAATGGTATCCAATGACTATATTAAGACATTTAAATGGGTTCTTTTTCATGCAAAATTCATTAGATATATTACTAAAATATCTTTTGGACTGCAATAATAATTCAATAATGCTCCTTGGAAGTCTGAGACTCTTCCACAGGAAAAAAAATTGGCAGACACAATGGACAAGGTAGAATCATTGCTAAAGAAAAGAACACAGTTATGTGAAGGAATAGCAGTATTGGTCTTGACACATAAGTGTCAAGTATATATAAGTATATAAAAATGCATTATCATTGAACACATTCCTCATTGAACATATCACTTCACCAGTGTCAGAAAATTTCAGTCCTGGGGTTGGAGATAGCCTGCAAAAATCATGAAGTAACTTCGGTGTTTCCCACTTCTTATGAAAGTTGCTGCAGTACAGTATTTACTATTTTTACTATACCTAGTTATTTTCAGTCTAATTTTTACAGCCTTATGTCTTAGTTCAAAAGGCTAGATCTGATCTTTCTTATCCTATTTCCTCTAGAAATAAACATATTTTTCCCTTTGAATCACACTTTTTGTTCAATATTGTTGTTCAGTCGTAGATCAGAAGCTTTGGCATATCAATGACAGAGTATCTAAACAAACATAGTTCTATTAATTTATCAATATAACTATTTAAATCTGGACTTCGGAGTCACTATTCATCTATTCTATTACACAGTAAGTATTAGTTTAGATTTTTATCTAATCTGTTAGATCAGTCTGGTTGTATGTGGAATCTAATATAAGAATATAGCTTACTTATCCTTGGAAGGTGTAGGTTTATTCATACAAGCTACAAAGTTGTTTACAGTCACTTAGACCTGTAACAGTAAGAGATTCTTGAAACCACTCTGCCCTAAAAAGCCTAGTAACCACATGATATACATACAGGACTGAAACTTTTTCACAGTCTGCTAGCTGCAGAATGAAAGAATAAGCAGTAATTGAAAATAACAGGCATAAAACACAACCAGTGCAGAATGGAAGTGTTTGTATTTACTTTACCTAGCTGTAACTAGAAGCACTAGTTACAGGCAAAAGAGAATCATGCCCAGAAATGGTATATACCAGTCCCTCACCAAATACAAATTTCCACAGGTGCATTGATTTCAATGGAGGCAGACAAATTTACAGCAGTGAAAGCTCTAGGCCATTTTATTGCCCAGATTCTTTTCTGAACATATCTTGTGTGCAGCAAGGATGGTGCAGCTCTGACCCTATAGAAGATGGGATTGTTCCCAGACAGCTTTAATGTGTTTCACTAATGAAGTACGAATAGCAGTAGGACTGATGCAGAACAGAGGCTTTGCGCCCACTGCTTTGCATTCCTACATCATCTGCATTTGTGTAATACTGGTGGGGGAGAGCAGTATATAAGTAGAGGCATGAGCAGCGAATACTTCTTGAAGACAAAATAACCTTGCATGGCCTCTGGGAGTCTAAGAAGCTGTGAAAATCCAGCCCTTATCTACTTGCTATTGCATAGTTTTGATTGATGGGATTAAAAAGCAGTTTAAAAAACTTGGGGCACTATTCTACATAGGTTTGCATGTCATATCACATAAGGCCAATTTTCTCATAATTTATTAATTTTAATTCATAATTTAAATGAGAAAGTTGTAAAACATGGCTCTAGCTGGAGTTGTGAAAAATCAGTATTCTCCAGCATGAGTCTTTTGTTCAATTCTCTGCACCATGATTCTGACATAAAGATAGAGGAAACTTAAAGAAAGGGAAGTTTTTCCTTTCTTTGAAACCAAGTAAACAGCCTTTGTTTGCCAAAATATACCGGTAGCCAAACGAAGGGCCCAGAGACAGATTCCTGGAAATCCAGGAAGCGCGTGACAAACTCAGCTCGACATCAGCTAAACAGCTCTTGGCAGTGTATTTTTAATTGACTGTGTGGTGCAAGGTGGGCAAGCACAATGAAGAAGAACATGCAAGAATATTTAGGAATATCTTTAAAAAGGAGTGAGTGATAACATAGGAAACAATTAAAGGTACAGAAAAGAGATTTTAGGAACTCCTCTCCCCCTCTTCTTACTATACAAATAAAAAAGGATACTGAGTAAAACTGAATGATGGGAAAGTAAAAAACATCATGTTTTTCCACAGCGTATAATTAGCCTGCAAAACTCGTTACCCCCAATATCAGCAAGAGTAAGAGGGACAGTTAATAAAGCAGTCAGCTGTTTGAAAATGCAGCTCTGTTCCAAAAGGATTTGTAAAAGGAACACGGAGATTATGTAGTAAATCCCCACTGGTTTTGTTTACAGTCCTCTGGAAGTATGATCTCCAGAGCACAGCTTTACATAAGATGTGTTATGCCACTATCTGCCTCCAATCTACCTTACAGAGACACAGAAAATGCATAGACTGCCTGTGAGACATCCTAGCGTATCTAGCAATACACAAGGATACTGGGTGTGCTCTGGTATAAGGGATCTGCAGCTTTTTAGAGTATTTTCTCGTTAACACAAAAAAACTCATCTTGAATGCTCAAGCAGCAGCCATGGGGGTGAGCTCTAATATCTAAATTAAACAGTTGGGTGGCTTTTGAGCATTTCAGTAGATATTAAACAACTTTATTTTAAGGCATTTTAACACTTTTGTGAATCAGACCCCATGACCTCAGGAGGATTTGTAAAAGGCAAAGACTTTTCTGTGGTCAGTTGAGGTAAGAAGAGAGATATTAAAGTGAAATATCTAAACCAAAATAAAACAGAAAAAAAAAGAAAGCACATTAGAAGGAACAGGAATCCATTTGATTTAAAGCATGAGCCATTTTCTAGCATTGGATAGTAAAAGGAAGCTTTGAGGTGAGAGGGCTTTTCCATAGATGGTGTCCGAAGTGTTTTCTGCCCATGGCTCGGGAATGGCAGGTAGTGCTAGTGTCAGTAAACGGGGCTGTATGGTCTGCTGATCCGAATGAGTGTGGCCATAGCTATGTTCCTACAAGCAAAAACCAGGATCTGCTAGTTAGCTGCAGTCAGCCAGGCTCAGTCCCTTTTCTAATGAGGGCCTTTTTACATGTCAAACTGCTGTACTTTACCGCATTTTCTTTAGTTTCATTTTAAATGTCTCCCATTGTCTTTACTTTCTCATGTCATTTTTTCCCACTCTGAAAGGATGTGCAAGAGAAAGGACTTTAAATTAATTTTTCAAATGTGCTTAATGTAGGTAGTGCATGAGGGCAGACAGAATTCAATTTGATTAAATGTAAGCTAATGCATTCTTGCAAAAAATTGTCTGAATTTCTTGTGAATTTTCAAAGGCTCTGATGTCCTGATTCAATGACTGTTTGAGTGCTCCTGAGAGAATAAGGCCCCTTAATTTCCTTTTCAAGTGTTAAGGGTTCTCTTTCTGCTCAAAATGCAATGCATGGCCTTAACATGGAACTTTGACCCCTCTTAAGAAGAATCTAAGCTATTGTTGTTTAATGAAGATAGTTTTTTGGTGTATTGCAGCGAACAATTTGCTTGGACGAATTGCAGGAATTGAAAAATGGCATATAAATACCATAATCCTGTGACATGAAGCAATGCTATGAGCTGGGTAGGTGCTGAGTCCCACATTCATAAAATCACTTCAAAAGATTTAATACTAGAATTTCAGAGAAGGTTAATGAAAGCAGTAAATGATATGCCAGAATTTGCAGGAAACAAGGCTTTGCAAAGAGCAAGGTGCTCAGTTCCAGCCTCACTATGGCTTTTTTATGATGGCAGCAAAGCAGTCAAAGTGACCATTACCCACAAGAGAGAAAATTTAAAGTCACTATAGGTGATTTTATTGCATTGCCCTCTGCAACCTTCAGTATTGCCAAAGCACTGTTGGAAGTGGGCCTGAGAAAAGAATGAAAGAGCAAGATCTCTATGCTGGATACTCCGACTAGACTCCAGTGGGGTCTGAACAGCCACTCTCAGCAGAACCCTTCTTAGCAGAATACAGACGGGAGCTGTCCTCTCTTAGTGCTGCAATAAGCAAGTTTACCTTCTTCCTCATCTTTATTCCTTGGTAAAGGCAAGTGTGAATTCCTGAAACACAAGGAAATAGGCAAGACATTGAGTTTGGCCAAAATTCTGACTTCTTATCAAAGTTCTTTAATTTCCTACATGTTTCAGTGTAGAATGAAGCATTAATGAAATTCCTTTTGCCCTTTACACGCTTATTTTACTAGCAATATACATTCCTGCAAAACGCCTGTTTCTAGATGAACATGGCAAATGAGGTCAATGGCTCAATGTCCAGATGGAGGTTGGTGGTGTCCCTCAAGGGTCCATAATGGGACCAGTATGGTTTAACTGATCTTCATCAATGACGTAGACAGTGGGATTGAGTGCATCCTCAGCAAGTTTGCAGATGACAATAAGCTGAATGGTGTGGTTGACACATCGAAGGGATGGGATGCCATCCAGAGCAACATGGACAAGCGGGCCAAAGTGAACCTCTTGAGATTCAATAAGACCAAGTGCAAGGTCCTGCAAATGAGTCGGAGCAACCCCGGTATCAATACAGGCTGGGGGATCAAGGGATTGAGTGCAGCCTTGCCAAGAAAGACTTGGGAGTACTGGTGAATGAAAAGCTGCACATGAGCTGTCAATGTGCACTCACAGCCCAGAAGGCCAATCATATCCTGGGCTGCATCAAAAGAAGCGTGGCCAAGAGGTCGAGAGAGGTGATTCTTCCCCTCTACTCTGCTTTTGTGAGACCCCACCTGGAGTACTGCATCCAGCTCTGGAGTCCTCAACATAGGAAAGGCATGGACCTGTTGGACTGAGTCCAGAGGAAGGCACAAACGTGATCAGAGGCCTGGAGCACCTCCCCTATGAAGACAGGCTGAGAGAGTTGGGACTGTTCAGCCTGGAGAAAAGGAGGCTCTGGGGAGACCTGATAGCAATCTTCCAGTACTTAAAGGAGGCTTCTAAGAAAGATGGGGAGAAACTCTTCAGCAGGGCTTTTTGTGATAGGACAAGGGGTAATGGTTTTATACTAAAAGGGGGTAGACTTAGACTAGCTCTAAGGAAAACATTTTTTACAGTGAGGGTGGTGAAACAATGAAACAGGTTGCCCAGAGAGGTGGTCGACGTCCCATCCCTGGAGACATTTAATGCCAGGCTGGACAGGGCTCTGAGCAACATGATCTAGTTGATGGTGCCCCTGCGCACTGCAGGACTAGGTGACCTAGGTCCCTTCCAACCCAAACCATTGTATGGTTCTATGATCTTCGGACACATATATTCACTTTATGAATGAAAAGTTGCGTATCTATAAATTTATTTCAGAATTTGTAATTTATTTCATAGTTCTGAGTGTATGGGAAAAAGTGTAATAATTATCACACTAGAAGATGTGTGAAAGATTCAAGACTTTTTACTAGGATTTCAATTGAATTTAGTTTCTTAATGCCTATAAGGAAGTTGTTATGGTTTTAAATGAGATCTGTTGCTATTGGCAACTGTTTCAGTAATTGTAAAATCTATAAAATAGACAGGGCTATTTAAGCTACCTAAAAATTTATAGCATATTAGATTTAATTAATATTTTCAAATATGAAAATCCATTAATGATTTAAAATCTGAATCAATATTTTTCTGTATGTGTATGTTTTGTACTAAAAATAATATATGCAATTCTTTCGATAGTCTTAGAGTGGATAATTTGTCTAAAATGGTATAGTGACTTAGTCCACTTTCTTGACCTCTGTATGCCACAACTGACATCTGGATTAGATAGGAAGGAATTACTGTGGAAGACTCAACAGAATTCTTTGTTAGCATGTGGAAAGCAAGGTTTATTAGCAGGGTTGTACTTGTATAGTCATTGCAGTGTTTATAGTGCATTCAGCTCCAGGTGCAATTACCGTATCTAACCTCACACATATTAACTGGTTTTATTATAAAGTACCTTAATCCTAATAAATAAAATTCACAGTTATTCTATTTCCTTCAACATAATTATGTTTTTAAAGTGTTATAATAATATAGAGAGAACTCTAGTGTGCTAGTTAAGGTTATATTTTCAAACCTCCTTGAGGTCACAAGATAAATGGAGCTTAGCAAGTACAAAATTATTATTATTACTATTACAGAAAAAGTGTAGGCAAGACTGCAAATACAGTGTGTATATACACGTATGTCTATATATTTGTACTAGTGGTATCTGAAGTACTTGTAATTACGTTTCAGGGTTATTTCATTCTGCTATAAAGGCAAACAGAAGCCTATTCTTTTCCTGAATCACATTTCACTTGAAAGCTGGCTTCCTTAACCATAAAAAAACAGCTAATCTCTAAAAGAGTGAGTTTGTTCTAGCAGGAGATGGCAGAGAAACTTAAAGCTGCAGTAGTTCACTGAGTTTCACTTGGGTAAATATTTGCAGGAATATTTCATAGGGTTTCCCTTGTTAATATTTCTCCAAAACCTCCAGTGCTGAGTAAAGGATTGGATGTATTTTTCTCAGTAGCCAACCACTTCAGACTGGAAGATCTCTGGAGATTTATATCAATCTCCACCTTAGATTGTCTGAAAGAAGATCCAGCACCAAAAGGACAGTCTCTGTTTCAATCAGTTCCTTTGATGTGATTTCAAGTTAATCAGAGAATTCCTGTCTTAAGATGCTCCCTGAACTCCTGAAGAGACATATTTTTCATCATCATTAAAATTCTACTGCTCTTGCTTCTCTCAGACTCAGTGGGATGAATTTAAATGATATGTGAATAACTGTAAATCTATGGGAGTGTAACAGGCTGTATCTTGGAGAATTTCTGCAATGACTGCAGTTGGTACAGAACTAGCTTTAAACCAGACATCTCTAGCCATGTAGTACGCTAAAACACGTGGTTCAGCAACCGACCAAATCTAGAAAGATTTTACAGCTTGTGTTGAATGCCTTGTCATAATTGCACTGCTACAAGTAGCTATGTTAAAACTAGTGTGAGCATGTTTCCAGAAGCAGCAGTACCATCACGTGTAATCACAGAGTGTGTACATACAGATTGATCTGATCCAGTTGTATATGCATAGGAGTTAAACATACATCTCTAAGCTAATTACTGTTCTCAATGGAGAAAAGTAAACACATGGAGAGCTTAATTAATTTGACTGAATTGCTGACTAAAAATACAGTGGCCATAAGGGATGGGAGCCTACATACCTACCTACCTTAAACGCAAGTCGTCTAACTTCTGGTGCTTCATTAGAACAGACAAATCCCATTTCAATGCTTAATGGATGAGAAAAAGATAAAGTACATTCTACTTAATATTCACTACATAGAATTTCACACCAAACCCAAAGATAAATGAGCTGGAATGTTGTAAGGCAAAGGGTGGAGATCTTGAGACAACAGGTGTTCCTGAAAATAGTAAAATCATAGAATCATGGATTCATAGAATAGTTTGAGTTGGAAGGAATCTGTAAAGGTCATCTAGTCCATCTCCCCTGTAAGGAGCAGGGATATCTCCAACTAGATCAGGTTGCTCAGAGCCCAGTCCAACCTGGCCTGAAATGTTTCCAGGGATGGGGCATCCACCACCTCTCTGGGCAATCTGTTCCAGTGTTCCACCATCCTCACTGTTAAATTTTTTTTTCCTTATATCAAGTCTAAATCTACCTCCTCCTAGTTTAAAACCTTTATTCCTTGTTCTATGGCCACAGGCCCTGCTAAATAGTTTCTCCCTATCTTTTTCATAAGCCCCCTTTAGGTAGTGGAAGATGGCTGTAAGGTCTTCTTGGAGCTTTCTTTTCTTCAGGCTGAGCAGCCCCAACTCTCTCAGCCTGTGCTCACAGGAGAGGTGCTCCAGCCCTCTGATCATCTTCCTGGCCCTCCTCTGGACTCGCTCCAACAAATCCACATCCTTCTTACGTTGGGGGCTCCAGAGCTGGATGCAGTACTCCAGATGGGGTCTCACCAGAGTAGAATAGAGGTAGAGAATCACCTCCTTTGATGTGCTGATCACACTTATTTTGATGCCCAGGTGGCAGTTGGCTTTCTGGACTGCGAGTGCACATTGATGGCTCATGTTGAGCTTCTCCTCCACCAGTAACTCCAAGTCCTTCTCCTCAAGGCTGCTCTCAATCCATTCTCCGACTAGTCCACATTTGTGTTTTGGATTGTCCTGACCCTTGCACTTGGCCTGGTTGAACTTCATGAGGTTTGCACGGGCCCACTCTCCAGCCTGTCAAGGTCCCTCTGGATGGCATCTCTTCTGAAATCAGGTCTATTGCAGGAAACATTCAGACATAGAACAGATAATAGAGCTTTGTACCTAAGAAAAAGATAAATACCTGCCTAGAAAGGGTCTACACAATCTCCATTTAAAACTCTAAGCATAAGAATACAAATATGCTATTTGTCTTTCCAGCTTCTATGTCACTGAAAGGAAATTGAGTGTTCAGCTTGGAGGGAGATCTAAGGGGGGAACTAATTTTAACATAATAGCAATAGATGAGTGTGGCTGTCTGTGTAGATGCTGGTGAAATGTTACAGGGGAAAAGGAGGGAGACACTATCTCAAAACTTCAGATATCTCCACTTAAAAAAGCAGCCTATATCACATAACAGAAGGTGATAGTCTCAAATTCAGTTAAATAAGGTGAAAAAACTACTTCAAGAATGCCTATAATTGGCAGGTGACATGATTCACCATTGACTCAAAGCAAATTTATCCATGAAATATCATCTGAATAATTTTAAGTTTTTCATTTTAAGATAGACTCTTCCACTCTCCAACTGTTTAAACTAGAGAAGCAGGTTTCTCTGTTTCTATAGAGTAAGACTTCCAGCTTTAAGGCAGCCTGTAAGAGACTGTGTCAAATATTTGTCTCAACATTGTTGAAACATCAAACCACCACCCGAACAATGGAACTTCAGTTAAACCATAGGACTAGAGTCTTCCTGTATCTTGCAAGCCAATTCCTGTTATCTTACAAACCAACTCCTGTTGTCCTGCGAACCTGAATGCAGAGCTGATTCTGAGAAATTTAGCCCTACCCCCCAGCACACACCCAGACCCGAGGCCAGAAAAACAGAGAGGCCCAGAGATGGTAATGGGTATGCATATCACTGCCAGGTGAGGGCTGCAGCTGGGCAAACCAGCTCTTGGAATACAATGAATGTGCAATGAAATGAACAATAAAAGGACAAAAACAAGCAACATCAAAAGGGGAACAAACATCAAGGGAACCAACATTAATGGAATCAACATCGGAACCAACACTGGACAGATCGTTCCCCCCCAGAGTGAACTGGACTGTCGGGACGCCGCAGCTCTGTGGTGTAGCTATTGTAACTGAAACCCTTTTCCCTCTTTCCTTTCTTTCTCTCTTTTCTCTTGCATTTGCGAACTCGTTCTCGGGTAAATAAAGCTACCTGGCACTTGACTTTGTTTTGAGTCTTAATTCTGTTCCTGAGAATACGAGGAAAACCACGCTCCGGTGTGTGAGAGGTTGGTCCAGCTGCCCTTAGCCTCCCAGACTCGTCTGAGGTTGGCTAGAACGCAAGGGGGCCTTCCTCTCATCTGAAATTGGAGCGTGACACAGCCCAGCTATATCATATATGAAAGACCACCTCTTCCTCAGTGGAAGGAGAGACGATAGTACAGATGGCAGAATCTACAGTACTTAGTGACCTCCCACCAAGATGAAATATGACAGCATGTTAACCTAAGCATATTCATTAACGGTAAATTCTTTAAAATAATTTAATAAATTTATTTATTTACTTATTTATTTATTGAAAAAGGACCCTTCCAGAACTCAAGCAGCAAGATATTTTCCAAAACTGCAGTGAGATATCGACTACATGCAGCTGAACATGTCTCCAGAAGTGATAGTTAGCACTCCATACAGCCAGAAGACAAAATTGCCTGCTCAAGTGATAGAATTTATTTTGTTAAAAATTAAGTTTCTAGTAAAATATAACTACTAGTTCTCACTAGTCATCATTAACCTTTTGAGTTTACTTTCCTGAATATATACTCTGAATGTGTACAATGTGTTGGTCTGCCTGTGTGATTTTACAGTAACACTTATGAATATTTTGACTAACTTCAATCAGCTTTGTCATAGAAAGAGATGTTTCAAAAATAAATAATATCTGAGGAAAACAGATGATGAGGTAGAAGAGAGAAATCTGAGTAGCATCTCTAGGGAAAAAAAAATATTGAAAATATAGCCTAGATAGAAAATTATTCAAGAATCAGGGATTTCGAGCTATTGCATATTCCCTGTGATTTTGAACGTCTCTTTAAGGATTTTTGCTTTCCCAAAAATCTGTGAGGCTTGCAGAGACTCAAGAACACAAACCTGTTTGGAATTTTTATCTTCAATCAGGGCTGATGTTGTCAAATAGCAATACAATGTATAAGTGAAAGATAGCTAAACAATTTATTCTTATTATTAGCTAGGTGTTACAGGCTTATGGTCAATAATAAAATGTTAATTAATAATTAATATCTCTGTAGTAATTTTATGGCAAGCTAATCTCTGATTATCTTGACAGAGAACATACATGCTTTGCCTGTAGTCTGCACACTGTACAATAATTTTCTGGCTCTGCATAAGTTATTCTGTTAAATTGCTCCAAAATATTTTCACAGCAAAAGCAGTTGGTAGAGGTCCATCAGCACTTCACTCCAGAAATTTAGTGCACTTTCGGACAACTGCCTTTACACCATACACATACAAAATCTTAGAATCACTTGTCCCCCAAGTCCTGCCAGCACCCCTTCCAAAGCCTTTCCATTACTTTCTAGAACTCCATCCTTCACCCACTCACTCATCATCTACACGGTGTTTTGTCCTTGCTTTTCCACTGCATTCGTGTTGAAGCAGTCAAGGTCTTGAGTTTAGGTCAGTGCAACTTCTTAAAACAAACAAAACAATCAGCAAATAACAACACCACAAGGACAAAAAATTACCCAGAGGGGTAGTTACAGAACTACTAAAGGTAAGAGGTAACTGTGTTATGGTACAAATCAAACACTGTTGCAGAAGCAAATGTCTTATTAAGCCCTTGAGTGGAACTCATGAGAAGTAATACATGTTTCCCTCTAAAAGCTACATATGCATGGTGAAGGGCTTGTGCTAGTCACTTCCGAATTTAAAGTATCTCCAATTCTGAATAATTCTTTGTATGAAGACTCTGTCATTAGAAGAAGATATGGTGACATACATGCTGAAGTGTACTGCTGGATTGTCTTCACGTTGCTCAGCATCTTTTGTTCCTGTCCATCATACCCCCATTGCTACCAATAAAAAATGAAAAAAAAAAAAAAAAAAAAAAAAAAAAAAAATTATTCCTTATGTCTGGTCTAAATCCACTTCCTTCTAGTTAAAGATTTCAACTTACATTTACCTAAAACATGCCCCAGGGCTGTTAAGCAAATGTGGCAGCAGCCTCCATTCATCCTTCTCAGAAATCTATTTTATACCCAAAATTTAGATTAATAAGTTACATGAAATGAATCTTACCCTATCACTTCACCTGTTTTCTGATATTCTGTCGCTTCAGATACGTGTTTTGTACCCATTTAACTTGTCTGTAAAAAAACCTTACTTTCACCTGGCTAGAATGAATGATTAATTCTCAAAACCTGCAGATTAACTACTAATTATTCGTGATTCTTGGTTTAGATTCTTAATATTGGTAGATAGGAACTGGTCTGTAATTTGACATACATGGTAGCTTGTGTAATAAAATGAAGATATTTGTCACCAAATCATGAGCATTCATGCTGGTTTCATGGCAAATAATGTTTAATTTGATTGCATATTGCTAGTCTATGTGATCAAAGGCTCATTTCCACCAACCCAAAGGTGCTCAGAGGAACAACAACTGGCAGGGGATCTTTAAGAACCTCACCAGAGCAAAGGGAGCCCCTGAGGTGGCTCCTCCCCAAGCGATCCCAGGTGAGCCTCAGCCCATGGCCCTGCGATGGCATCCGCCAAACTCAGCTGGCAGTGGAGGCTCCCTTGTTCACCTTACAGACTAAGGAGGGGGCTTACTGCCCCTGGGGACATGACATTCAACATGGAAGATCCTTTTGGGACTGAACCAGACTTGCTCTGGGATGTTCAGAGCAGGGACCAAAGGCATGGAAAGAGGGTTGAGCTGGGGAGATAGAAGTGTGGGAAGAAAGGACTGAAAGGAACCAGTTGTGTAATGGCAGATTTCCAGTTAGCATGCTTGTCTGGCCATGCCCTGCACCTCATTCCTACAGTCTGTCCTGTCTTCTCATTAAATTCAGTTTCTAACTCTTTTCCCAGATACAGGGATCTCTTTTCTTTGTGCATGTGTGTGTCTTGGGGTCTGAGCGCAGCACCTGTGTGTCTGTGGTGGGAGGAATTGGAGAGATCGGGGAATGAGTGCACTGCATGCAGATGTGTATGCCAGTGTGTTGATGCACTGCTGTGCATCTAGGTGGACTAGTTGGCAAGTAGGACAAGAGGTTTGGTGGACAGGTATTGGAGTGGCCATAAGTCTGGACTGCATCCTGGAGAGACCATGGGGTCTGGGGCTGGGCTACCAGAGTGGCCCTAGATCTGAACCAGCTACTGGTGGGACCTATGGTTGCATGTGTGTGTGTGCCTGTGCACGAGGCAGCTGGGAAACCAGGGGGACCAGGGCCAGCTACTGAACAGAAGACTACATAAAGCTAGTTAGTGGAGGGATCCATATGTGCAGATGTATGTAAACATGTATATGTTTTTCACTAACAAGCTTTCATGCTGAACAGTCAGAGTGGGTAGTTGGAGTTTGGCTGGCCATGTACATATGTATGTATATATTGTGTGTATGTGCCTATTGGGAATAAATAATTTAAACAACTCAGATAAGCGTTCAAAATCAAGGGGAGTGAATCTAGACTTTTGCCTATATGTTAATCTGTACAAATACATATAAATTGTAAATATGTGAGATGAGAAGATAATCTCCACACAGAAAGGTACATTTGTAGTACCTTTTTCTAGAAAATGGAAAGTCAGGGGTGCACCAAGATCATAAAAAAAAAAATAAGCCGCGGAATGTCAGGCTTGGAGAAATAAATATTCACTATTCTTGATGTAATTTATTTGACAGTAGCAGGTAATCTGAGAGACAATATAGTCTACACGATTCATGTGTACTGAAAAAGCAGGTCTAATTCACCTTGGGAAAAGTTTTCTCAGTCGCAGTTGTTAAGCCTAGCTGAGTTCAGCCTTGTATGCTTCTAGTGCAGTTGTATGTCTCTTATGCTTCAAACTCTGTCTCAGTTTGAGATTACCAAGTGAAAAAGAGGCTGCCTGGAAAGCCTGTTCATCAGTACAGGCTATCAGCATCTTTATATCCTGCCTGCTTTCCTAGGGCTTTCAGTCACAGTGAGCTACGGTAGTCACTCTGAGACCCTTGATACTTGCGTATGGCACGTACACAGTGTTAGCCTACATTCTACATATGTCTTGGCTTTATTTTCTGGCAGCAGAGAGGTATTTTCCTTTGTGAAAATGTGTGAAGTCAACAAGCGACAAAGCCACCTTTTTCACAATGTTCCTGTATTCTGCCTAACTGTTCTCTCCTTTACATGTGGAAGCAATAAAGCCTATTTTTTAATCCTGCATGTTTTCAGCATTCTAGAAATTTAAAAAGCCCCTGTAAATAAATATGCTCAGAATAAAATATACTAGGATGGACCTCAGTGCCAAACAATTCAAGCTGCTAGAAGAAATGAAATTAATTTCCACAGTTAGTTTTCCAGTAGTTGGGGCCATTTTCCTTCTCCAAATGGATTACTCGAACAACAAACTTATCCTTTGAGCCCATTAAAATATCAGTCTGGTACTTCAGAATCCAGTCTGGACTGGATGTTTTTATTTGGAAATGAGAATTGCCTGTTAGATCCTAAGAGACAATTTGAACCACGTAATTCCTTGATATGAGTTCTTATCTCATTTCATGATTATTAGAGCTCTGATCACTAGCTGTGCTTGTGACACAGATTGGAGCTGATAGAGCTGTGATCAGCAATGGCACGAAACAGTTAGCAACGATGACGCTGCTCTGTCCACTAGACTAATTGGTAAGGGAAATTGTGAAGAGCAAATGTAGGTGATGAAGTTTTGATTTAGCATTAAGACTGAGTAATAATGAGACATGGTCTTTCACATCCTTTTTGTTCCCCTTCACTCCTCCTGAACAATTCTATATCTATTCTTAAGAGTTAAGCAAAGTAGTAGGTGATACTCTGCAGATATGCATGAGAAGAAACAGAACAAGTGGAATACCTAAGTCATAACAGTCATTACAATTGGAAAATGATACTGCCCATTGAGGAAAATGCTATCTATGCAAAATAAAGAATGAATTGCAGGTATGATTATATATGTAGCAGATTTTTTTTTTTTCCCTACACAAGAGAATCTATTTTTGTATAGGGTGTACTGGGGAACAGAATATGCAAACAGACATGTACAAAAGCTTCCAATTTGCAATACGGAAAACATGTATAAGTTTGTTTTGGTGTCTGTCATCTTAATAGCATGGGAGTTTGAACTATGGAAACGACATACCAATATGATCATAAAAACTGATTGAGGTTTCATGTAAATGGGCATCATTTTAGGTGGTCTGTATCAGTCTACTGCATTCACCAAAATGCTTTAGGAAATGTTTGGAGGACTGTATATACATAAAACTAATATTCAAGGTGAAATAATTGTACAAAGAGATAGTTCTTTTCAGTTTTTCTTACATTTTGTTCATTGCCTCTTCAGTTTTCCTGCTTTGCTAAAAAGGTTTAAGGGATAAAAGCTAAGTTGCAATTATGGTCATATGTAAAGCCTGAAGTATGTCTTGTTGCATAATTTTCTCCTATGCTTTGATAGAAAACAAATGCTTGATTTATTAATAAAAAATCTTAACCTTGTCATAGTTTAACCTTGCTCAGGACCAAGCTACACAGTCTCTCATTAACTTTCCCCACCTTCCAGTGGGACAGGGAGGAGAATTGGCAAAGACAAGAAGGCAAAACTCATGAGTTGAGATTAAAAAAAAAAAAGTTTAAGAGAATAACAGAAGATAAAAAAAAAACAGAGATAGAAAACAAACAAACAAACAAGACCCAATAACAGAAATTACTAAAACACATAATTCACAGTACAATAGCTCACAGTGGCTCCTGATGCCCAGCTCCTGGTGCCCAGCTCCTTCCCAAGTAGCAAAAAGCTCCTCTTACCACCCTCCTCACTCCTATACTGAGCATGATGTCACATGAGATGGAATACCCCTTTGGCTAATTTGGGTAAACTATCCCAGCTGTTTGCTAATTAGTAAACTATCCCAGCTGTTGCCACCAGCTCCAGTTTCTCTCACAGCTCAGGTGAAAATTAACTCTATCCTACTTGAAACCAGGACAACAGTTTCTGATGCATGATATAACAGTTTCAATGTGATTGATCAGAGACAAACTAAATAAAAATGATGGATTCACTTAAACCTAAGCTGATTGCTACTAGCATGGAGGTAGTGGAGTGGTGACTTGAGACGGCATAAGACATTTGGAGACAGGCAACAAAAAGCAAGATGTGTCTTTCATTAATTTTCTTGTTAGACTGGAGACAAACATAGCTGAAATGATCATTTGACTCTGGCCTTCGGTTGACCTTCTGTAAAAGACAATTAGTTTGATGTTGCTGATGGAAGAAGTGGGTGGTCCACTTTTCAGAGCTGAGATATTTATTCACTTAAAGCACAGAACAAAAATCCAAAACATTGTGGGATTGGACATGCTCTTGATGTTACTTTGTTTTCCTATCAAAATTCCCTTTGCACAAAAGTTTATTTTATATTGAACAATCTTTCTAATTACAAGTGTGAGAAGTATGGAATTTTAAGGGTATGCAAGAAGACATTTAGTTTTCCAAAGTCTCTGGGTGTGAGTTCCAACCAATTTGTTTTGTAATTTTTCAAAGAAATTCTAGATTTTCAAGATGGCTGTCATAACCAACAACTTTGGCCAGCAGAAAAGTTTCTCTGGCACTGTGAAATGGAGGAAGAAAAGAGAATGAACTTCTAAGGCAGCTGGTTTTGTTCAGTGTACTGCATTTATTTGGCAACAGAGGTGCTTCAGCTTCTGAAAAAAATGTTTAAAAGCTATCAAAAATCTTCTATAAGGGGAACACACGCTTCACTTTCATTCAGGTTTATTCATGTTAAAAGTTTCATACCTGAATGATCAGTAGTCTGAGACTATTTCTGACTAATTCTAAGCTCTTGAGTGCTGCTGAAAACCCCAAGCTCCCACTGAGATACATGTGAGCCAAAGATCCTGTGTGGCAACATAGGACGCTCAGTTCATCTTGCAAGTTCAGATCCTATGTGAAATGTTTCCTTACAATAAAAAGCATATTATCCCTTGATGTTCTTTCTTTTAATCAAAGTATTTCTAGCATTCTGGCATTGTATTTCTCATTTTTTCTATTTCTTATCCTCATTTATTACCTACTGGATGGATTATTTTTTTTTACTCCACTGCAGGTGGGGGAAAAATAATTAGACTACCATGCGGGATAATAATTTCTTCTAATCTTCTCCCTCAAACTTTAATCTCTAAATTTTAATGAGGATCTGTTTGATCCCTTTCAAACTGGGATGTTATATTAAAGTTTTACTGCTTCTAACCTAATTGGTCATTTGGTTATATTGTATGTGCAGTGATGTTATACCTACTTTAAATGATCTACTAATAATAAAACTATCAAGAGAATATTGAGAAGAGAGATGACACAATCCTATCTGAGACTGAGGGATATTGCAATTCTGCTGTTGTACTTCAAGGCTGACTTGAATTTGTCGTGCTGGTCTCATTTGTTGAAGCAAATCACGTCCTAATATTTTTTTTTTCCTGCCCAATAGTTACGAAGTGCTGAGTTTGTGCTACTTATTATGGTATTAATTAGTCTATCACTAAATTTAATATCATCTAGAGGAAGTTTCTTGATAAAATCTGTCAGGCTATAAATTCTGAACATGAGGAGGGGAAAAAAAAAAGAGGCAAACTGGAATTGAACCCTTTATTTATAATTAATATTATGGAAGTCCAAAGGGAGATACATCTGTTTCTAATAGCACTAAGCATAGGTTGGAAAATGAATTCTTACAGTGCTACTCTTTCTTTCAGAGTAGTTGTGCAAACAATTTTAACTTACTTTTAAGCTATGGAATAAAATACACTTAGTTTACATAGAGACAAATACGGGGAGAAATGACAGAATCTTGACAAAATATTTCTAACTTTCTCTTTCACCAAAATGTCAGAAAGTAGTCATCAATCCAAGTTGTGGAAGGCAAAACCAGGGACTAGGAGAATGAAGAACTGCCCACTGTAATGAAAAAGCAGGTTCAGAAACATCTGAGGAACCTGGAGGTGCACAAGTTCATGGAACCTGATGAGATGCATCTGTGGGGGGCATCCTGAGGGAACCGGCAGATGAAGTTGCCAAGAAGCCATGGCAGTCTGGTGAGATTTCTGATGACTGGAAAAGGGGTAATATAACTCCCATTTTTAAAAAGAGGAACAAGGAAGACTTGGGGAACTACAGGCCAGTCAATCTCACTTCTGTGCCTGGCAAGCTCATTGAGCATATTCTCCTGGAAACCATGCTAAGGCACATGAGATGCGGGGAGGAGATTGGTGACAGCCAACATGGCTTCACTAAAGGCAAATTGTGCATGACTAATTTGGCGGCCTTCTGTGACTGGGTTACAGCATTGATGGACAATGGACAAGCAACTGACATTATCTACCTGGACTTGTGCAAGGTATTTGACACTGTCCGGCACAATATCCTTCTCTTCAAACTGGAGAGACATGGATTTGGCAGACAGACCACTCAGTTGATAAGAGTTAGATCTTTAAAAAAAACGTTAGATCTTTGTTGCTATTTTTCCTGGAAATCTGAAGTGCTTTTGGCTTTTTGTGCAAATGATGTTAATGAAAGATTTGCTGTGTGTTTTTAGTGTGTGTGTATATATACATATATATATATACACATGATATAATTTTGTAAACACTTAAATCCTATAATTCAGTACTTGATTTACTGTAATTTTGATTTTTCTTTATATTTTTATAGATACTCATCAAAGATTAGACTGCCGTCCTTAAATTGCTTAAAGCCCAGAAGTTTTGCAACTCCTTATAAAGGCATTGCAAAAATGGTTCAGAATTTCAGAAGTGAAAATACTTAGTAAATGGTCATATCACTGGGTAGCTGCTGTGGCATTTGGAGGATGGTACCATGTAGAGAAAATGGCTGGAGTGCAATCCTTTAAAATACAGCCTCTTTTTTTTTTTTTTTTTAGTATCCTTATAAAGAAAATCTGAACTCAGAAAATGTGAATTGTCAGACTAACCAAGTACTCAGATTAAATACTGACTTCAGTGAAATTTGGATCCGTACAAATAAAACCTCTAAATGGTTAGAAACAGAAAACTGAAGATTGTACTCGTATAATTCAGCTCACTGAACTGTTTCTGTCCAAAAGGTATCTAGGGTTAGCTGTTTGCCTAGTTTGGCTCTTCAATCAATGGCAAGAAATAGGCATTTCCAAGGACAACTCATTTGATCTTCAGAGAAGTATCCACCCTCAGTAAAAGCTGATTTTTTTTTTTTTTTTGTCAGGGCCTGGAGCTTATGTAAATCTAATATTTAAAAGTTCCAAGATATATTCTGAATTCTAATCCTTCCCTGAGCCAAAATACAACATTTTCTGACCTGCATGCATACTGAAAAAAAAAAAAAAATTATAATCGGGTGACACATTGTGTTTGTTACAGATAAGTGATTTCTTAGCACTAAATAGACACCTGTATATTCAGCTCCATGTGTATGTTTACAGAGCAAAAAGGGGTTTTGAGAAAGACATTTAGCTTATTTTGGCATCTTAAAGTTTGAAAATTAAGTAGTGCCAGAGGAAAGGTAAAATTTACAAGTATGCTGGAATGCTAGATGGAGTTTTTCCAAATAAATGAACTGTTATGCCATATATTGTCCTGAACATTAAATAAACTACTGAGAAACCTTCCTGGAAGCTATTACTGGTAACTACTGGAAGTATTTTAGGGGACATCATTGTATTTTGGTTTTAAATGCACAGACTATAAATTTTTGTGAAATCACCAGAAATTTGAGAATCAAACTATTTACTGAATTTTTTTATTAAACAATATTACACCAGAAAATGCATTTTTCTACTTATAGCTGGCCAGCATTTTTGTCAGGAAATAAATAATATCTTACTTTCAGTGTTATTTCTGTACTTGTTCAAAGCAATGATGCTGATGTCATTATGTCTTTGACTGAAAAAGACCTGTCTTACTTTCTAATAAATATATACAAGATATTCCATTGAAATATTATACAAGAGTATCTTGCCTAATCTTTTCAAGTTAGCAGTAATATACAATGAATAGTGTTACATAGATAAAAATTAGCATTAACTGGAGTTGGAATGGGAGGAACTGAATGCTGAAGTTGAGATACTGGCTCTTAGAGGCTGTGATTGGGGAGCCTGTGTATTGTAGCACAAAATATTTTTGTCTTGTCAACACTGAAACTGTCTGGTGTAGTGCATGTAGAGTTGTGAGATATGGTTTAATTTTTCCAATATTATTCATTTGGCAACAATTAAGGGTCATATTGCCACTGAAGAGGAAACAGATTTTTATAAGAAATATAAAGAGAAGAAAAATTCTTTTGCTTAGGTTAATGTGTTCTAAATGTAGACTCAAAATGGGAAACAAGAATTTTTTTTTAAATTATATTCACAAAATATCTTGCTTGTTTAGGCAACAAGATACAAAACAAAGTGTGTGTTGCTATGAGATAACACTCACCTCTGGGGCTGTTGCAAAGGAAAAAAATGCAAATTGCCTTCTAAGGAGAGCTGATTGCCTTCAAAGAACTTGTGAAAATTGATGTTACAGTTAGAAACACTTCAAAGTACCTAATTAGGATTTTGGGGATGGGATTAATGAACCATTTTTAAGAAAAAGAATTCATGCTTGTTAGAGCAGTGATAGATATTTCCACTTATTCAAAAAAAAGAGTAGTGAAAACATAATGGATGAATCATAATGCATTTTCTTTCAAATGTGCACATACATATGACTTTTTAAATATATGAAAAGAACATCAAGATTTCAAAGAGGCAAGTGCTCAAAATTCAGGCTACTATAGTAACTTTAATTTACCCCTTCTGCTCATGTCTTAGAATTTTTGTCTCTGTTTAAGATCATTACTCATTTTATCTGTGGTGGAATAGCTTTTTTGTTATCTTCTTTGCAGTGATCTTTGATACATTTGAAGACAGTTGTTCCTTCCAGCTAGCTCCTGTTCACACTACCCAGATCCAGTGAGACAACCTTTCCTCTCCAGCCTTCCTATTTTTTGAACCATTCTTGCTGTTTACTTCTGAACCTTCTGTACATTTATCTTTCTTTTTAAAAACATGTGTTAGTATTCAAAGCCGGAAAAAAAAAGAACGCATGAACCAGCAGAGGCCCACTGACACTGAGGAGAGTGGACTTCATGTACCTCACCCATTAACTCCTATTTAGTCCTAGAGTATTTTCATTTGTGTTGGCAATCACATGACAGTGTTGGCTTGTACTCAGTACCTGCTCCCACAGAATTCCCACATGCTCCTGTATAAAACCAGTGTTCTGTGCAAAACCAATTGTTTCCCACCTTGTTTCCGCAGGTGATTAATCGTGTCCTAGTAGGTAGAATATGAAACTACATATTCCTGACCAGAACAATTTCTCCAGATGGGTCAAGTCCTATCTAGGATTCTAGCTGTGGAATATCATCTGTACTCATCACATCAGTTTAATTCACATTTGGTCTTTACTAATGCTTGTTGAAACTTTCAGTGTTTTATACAAAGATATTTGTGAGAAATATAAGCTTTTTCATTTGAATAAATTTAATACTTTTTTTCTTTAGCATAAATGCTGAGACTGGTATATGTGAACAGTCCAACTAGCTGAGACACAAAGGTTTTGTTTGGCAAGCTGCAATGGTGGGCACTTTGAGGTGCAGAAGTCCTCCCACAGCTGCTCTTGGTGCTTGACAGCATATTAATGTATTTCTCCCAGTATTTTGCCTGACTAATGGAGGTGCCATGATCACGATCAGCACATCAGTGTTTTATGCTAGTCGACTGAGAAGTTTTAAGCAGATGTAGGTGACATCATTGGAAAAAAACCTACTTTCTGAATAACAGTATCTTTTTAACTTTCACTGTGTATCTAGATCTGTTAACACTTAGCAAAGCTAACTTAGTATTCCTCCCCACTGCAATGATTCAAAGAACTAAAAGAAAAGGAAGTGATAATAAACAGTAACTCAATCTGAAAAGAGTGGACATTAAATAAAGCATGTCTCATCTGAGGCCCCACAAGCTTTGCAGATTGATCATTCACGGAAATATACCAAGCAGCAACTTCATTTGACTGAGACAGGTTACATTCTTTGAGTTAGTGCCTGTGTCTTTACGTTTCTATATCGCCAATGAAGCCAAATATAGGATGTTCGTCTTTGTTTTTACCAAATAAAATTTAGTTCAACATGATGAACAAAAAGTGGACTACTAATTATTGAAATCATGTCAAAATCAAACTGAATATGGCAAAATAAAAGAATAGTTTTAAATATCTGTCCTACAGTTACAATGGGACAATTTGAAAATCAAACAAATAATACATCTTGAAATATATATATGTCTGTCAAGTTTTATACATGACTGCTATAGTTTTCAGTTAGATAGTATGACCCTTTAATTTGTTTATTTAATAGGCATTGGTTGGTTGGTTGGATTGGGTATATTTGTCCACTGAAAAGCTAATTTCCATCAATTAAAAAAAATAGGTAAAGGTTTGAAATATCTAAAATGGATCTTTTCAAGCTTTCTACTAACACTGTTGTGGAAGTATAGATAAAATACTAGAATACATGACAGGTAGAACCAAATCTGAAAAAAAAAGATTATCAGAGGAAACTGTAAGTAATGCACCTATGAAATACTTTTTTTAAAAAAAACATTGTAAGCAAGCAAATAAAATGTGAGAAAACGGAAACAATTTGTTCTGCAGGTCCATCCTGAATGACAGGTTGGCTTATATTTTCCCCAAGAAAATTAATAAGCTGTATTTATTTGGGACAGTAATTATCCAAACTATAAAACCATTGAAGATTATTTAAAAACCTAGACAAGTTTTTTTTTCTTCTTTTAAAAATCAGATACAAATTTCAAGAAGCAGAGTAATATGTAAATTGCAGGAAAATAGATTTGCTCTATTATATTAACTACAGATTATTTTATTCTTTCTTATAGAGCCATTCTAGAAAAAATAGAACATTAACTCTGACAAGAGTTGGTTAAAATTTTGTATGTATTATGTGTTTGAAACTTTTGCCTCTTCCTGAGATAATGCTTGCATTACTGCATACACCTAGCAGCAGATGCCAGGGATGACCATAAGAGAAGAATAAAATATATTTATAAAGGTATTTTTGTTAATAATTTAAAGAAAATGGCAACTGTAAGATTTTCCTGTTTTAATCAAGAAATACAGTCACATTAACAAGTTTAGTAAACTTTCCTGCTTTGTCCTTGAGGGAAAGTTGTGTGAATTCCAGAGCCAGATACACTGTTCAAAAAAGATGAGTTATCACTGACAATGGTTACAGAATTTCAGATTCCTTTCTTTGTAGTAAAGAGAAGAAAGAGGATGAACTTTTGCCCAGTATTTCAGACTTAGTGAGAACCCTGGGAGAGCCAAAAGATATTTGTGCTATATAATCCTCAAGCAGTATTTTCCACGCTCATTTTAAAGCTAGACAACTTGCAGGAAATGGAACACCTCCTTACTCAGGCAAACTGGTAAATCGGGTCTTGCCAACAAGAAAGATAAAATGCCATGAAGCAGGTTAACAGCGTCAAAACACTTTAGCCACCATTTCCATTCAGTACTACATGTTGCTCAAACAAAATCTTCCACAATGTAAAATCGATTATTACTATATAAGTCTGGAATGTGGAGGCTCAGATGTACTCGACTCATTCCTAGATGCAGGAAAACAAATGAGATTTTCAGAGATGAGTGTGACAATTTGTTTTTAAATATACTTCTGATTTGATGGATGCAATGGCCTGTCTGACATTGAGAATACTTGTGAATACATGAGAAGTATGCAAATATATGAATACCTCACCCAAAAATGAAATGTTGCAACCAGTAATTTATACCTTATCTCCTTAGAGTACACTTACTCCAGACGAAGTTAATGATTTATCATCTACATTTCAATGCTGGTTAAACACAAAACTCACAAAGCATACAAATAATCTACACTATACACTAGTTATTATGACCCCAATATGTGCATGGCAGCATGGCAAACCAATATATATTTGCATATTTTGGTATATAATTCATTAGCTTGGCATCATACAATGCATTGCTTTGTAATTTACCATGCACAAGATGTAAAGTTTATAAGGTGCAGGATAAAAGACTATTGAAAGGGATCTTGCCTTTATAGGAATGAAAAATAATTAAAGATATGTATTAAAGTGTGGCCATTAACAATTTGCTGAAGTAGTAACTGCTCGATTGGAAGGTCTTATGGGATTAAACTTTTAAATTTTAATTGATAGTTGAGTGTCACATAAAAAAAAACTTAGATGTGGATAATCTTATCCAAAATAAGTGGTTTGCATTAGTTGAACATACATCAATGGGGTGAGAGTCCCTTTTAAGAAGATAGCATAAATAGCAGAAAAGGTAAATGTGCATGTGTATCCCAAGTAAGCGATTATGGTTTTTTTCACAGAAGTCTGTTCCTGTCTCTGTCTTTAACCTCTATTGGGTTATCCCATTAGTCTTACAGATTTTCAAAGTATTTTCCCAAAACATTTAAAATATGTTTCTTATATTATGGGTGAGTCAGTGGAATTCTAATTTGTAAAAATTGCTCCACACAATTGGAGCAATGACTAGTCTTTCCATGATCTCCTGTCCTAGCATCCTACCTTAGCCTCTGGGTTTGGAATTTATCTCATCTGACTTTAGACATCTAAAATTTATACATCTAAGTATAAAATAGTCACCTTGCTCCACTCACTGTCAACGGAAAGAAAGATGCACCTCCAGAGAGCAATTCGTCTGATTTGTCTTATATGACTACAGCAGCAGAAGACAAATGATTCTCTGGTGCCTGTTTCCCTTCACTGACTTTAAAAAGAGACTCATGAGTACAACAGACTTAGATGTATAACTTTTAGATGTTTAATCTAAGGCAGATGTATTGAGCTCTAGATTCTCAGTTAGTTCCTTTATTTGTCTTTATATTTATTTTTTTTCAAAATCAAGCGGTTTAGCCGAAAGGACTCAGAAAGACCCACTATAGAAAATCATACTGGATTTGCACTCTTCTGGAAGATGTGCATTTGCATTCTCATCACTGAGAGAACAAGCTGAACTTGGATCCCCTGATTCCCAGGGCAGTTTCTATCTGGTGGTTCACTGAATATGAAAGGCATTGTGTTATCTGATTGACTCATCTCTGAAGCCTATTTTGAGAAAGGACTTGATGGCTGTGGTTTCAAAAATGGGAAGATCCAGTAGGGCAAGAACTGATAAGAGAATAACATTTCCTATGAAGAAGCTGTGGAAACTTACAGACCTAGTAGGATCCTGGATTTTCCTGGGGTTTATTACAATTCATTGAACACTGTGGTACAAAAAGTGATTTTATGAATCTAGTTTCTTATAAATTAGTATCAAATTATTTTTAGTTGCTTCACCTTGAAATGTGTTACTAAAAAACAATAATTAGTCCCATTCTGAGTTTTAGACTGACACTGAATATTGCAACCATTAAATCTTCATGTGTACAAGTATCTTACTGAGATTTTCTTTTTATTTTAATAGATATTTAATCATACTCCTACCTATAAAAAATTCACTTGCTCATAAACAAGTGAGTGGAGTTGAGGATCATGGTGTACAGGAGGATTTCCTGAGCCAGGGAAACCCAAGTGGAGTGCAAAGACTTGCCAGGAGCCACTTTTTTCAGAGGCATGAGCTGGGCCAGGAGTAACGGTCGCCACCCCCAACTCCCGCAAAAGGCAGCCCTAGGAAGTGCCAGTGACCAGGAATTCCACAAACAGGATGGACAAATATGGCATGGTGCAGCAGTTTGCACAGCAGTCCACCTGAAAGAGTGGGTAGGAAGGGTGCCTCTTTGAAGGAGGGCCATTCCACTGGTGGAGTTGGAGACTTGAAGTACACATAACCCAGCAATCGGTCACCATTCTGTGACCATCTGATCAAGTCAAGGGCACTCATCCTACCTCAGCCTCGAGGCAGAAAGATGAGCATTTGTCTGAGAGCAAAGGTTGCAGCTCTGGCTCGGGGGGGTTGTGCCATCTACCCCAGTGGTGGCCAATGGTTCCATGCAGACCAAGCTGCTGAAGGGAGAGGCTGCAGTGCAGACTTCAGACTTCAGAAAGTGCCTAGACCTTCCTCCTGGGGCAGGGACAGGTGGCAGTCCTGCCTGCAAAACCTTTGCTCAGGTGGAAGACCTCTGCAGCCTGTGGCTGAGCTTCAGAAGGCAGAGAGAAGAACGCGTAGCATCAGGGAGCCAGAGAATAAGTAAGATTAGTTAGTTGGTTCCAAGTACAGTCTGCAGTGGACCCACAGGCTCATGGCCAAAAACTCACTCACTAGCACACACGAAAGGGAGATGGGGCCAATGATGTAGAAGAATGGAACCTTGCAATAATAACCAGTACAACAAAGAAAAGATGGGTGATAATAGTAGACAACTCTCTTCTGAGAGGTGTAGAGGCATCCATTTGCCAAGCTGACGCACTCAGGTTTAAAGGGAGGGCAGAGATAGGTTACATTATAGTGAGGGTCTGCTACAGGCCCTCCACTACTAGGAAGATGGACTGGATGAGGCCCTTTATAGATGGATAGGAGCAGCCTCACATTCACAAGCCCTGGTCCTCATGCAGGACTTCAACCACTCCAGTATCTGTTGGAGGGACCACACAGCAGGGTATAAGCAATCCAGGGGGTTCCTGGAATGTGTGGATGATAACGTCCTTGTCCAAGAGATAGAGGAGTTAACGAGGAGAGGTTCTATGCTGGTCCTGGTTCTCATCTTGAGATGAGATGTCATCCTGATTTTGTCTAACTGGACTTGAGTAAACATTTGACACTGCACAACATCCTTGTCTCTAAACTGGAGAGACATGGATTTGATGGATGGACCACTCAGTGAATAAGGAATTGGCTGGATGGTTGCACTCACAGCGTTAACGGCTCAATGTCCAAGCGGAGATCAGTGAGGAGTGGTGTTCCTCAGGGCTCTGTATTGGGACTGGCACTGTTCAACATCTTTGTTGGCTACATGGACAGTGGAATAGAGTGCACCCTCAGCAAGTTTGCTGATGATAGCAAGCTGTGTGTTGTGGTCGACATGCTGGAGCGAAAGGATGCTACGCAGAGGGGCCTTAACAAGCTGAAGAAGTGAGCCTGGGTGAACCTGATGAAGTTCAAGAAGGCCAAGTACAAGGTCCTTCACATGGGTCAAGGTAATCCCAAGCACAAATACAGGCTGGGCTAAGAATGGATTGCACGCAGGCCTGAGGAGAAGAACTTGGGTGTGCTGGTGGATGAAAAGCTCAACATGAGCTGGCAGTGTGCACTTGCAGCCCACAAAGTTAACTGTATACTGTGCTATATCAAGAGAAGCGTGGCCAGCAGGTCAAGGGAGGTGATTCTGCCCCTCTATTCTGCTCTGGTGAGACCCCACCTGCAGTACTGTGTCCAGGTCTGGAGCCCCCAACATAAGAAGGACATAGACCTGTTGGAGAGAGTCCAGAGGAGGGCCACAAAGATGATCAGAGCACCGGAGCACCTCTCCCATGAGGACAGGCTGAGAGAATTGGGACTATTTAGCCTGGAGAAAAGAAAAATCCAAGGAGACCTTACAGTGGTCTTTCAATACTTGAAGAGGGCTTATAAGAAAGACGGGGAGGAACTCTTCAGCAGGAACTGTTATATTAGGACAAGGGATAACAGTTTTAAACTAGAAGGAGGTAGATTTAGACTAGACATAAGGACGAAATTTTTTACACTGAGGGTGATAGAAAACTGGAACAGGTTGCCTGGAGAGGAAGTAGATGCCCCATCCCTGGAAACATTCAAGGTCAGGCTGGATAGGGCTCTGAGCAACCTGATCTAGACAAAGGTGTCCCTGCTTATTGCAGGGGTTGGACCAGATGACCTTTTAAGATCCCTTCTAACCCAAATTATTCTGTGTTTCTATATTAACTCAATCTAAACAACTGGTAGTGCTGACATGAATTCTACACTTGGCGAAATGATTGGCAAAGCTTCCACTAAATTGAAGCAGAGACATGTCCATTGATTGGAAGGAATAACATAATGATTAAATGTAAACAAACCTACATCTTCTAATAAAATAATTAGAGTTTTCAGTAGCAATTTGGAGTAGTGAAATGACTTACATTTCTTTTGATGGCAAAAAAACTTAATAACATAAATTAGTAGTCCATCAGGAACAGATAAGTTTTCCTATACAGTTTTTTCATAGTTTGCTTTTGTTTACTATGCATTTGATAGCTCGGCATTTTTTTCATCCTGGTCCTTGAGTAATTTGTCATCCTAGAACATTTGGAATAATTCAACTTTAACAATTCATCAAATTAAACTTGAGCAAGAATGGAATATGGACCATTAGCTATGTGTACCTTTAATGAAATTTAAGTTTTTTCCTGTATATGAATCTAAAATCTAACTTGCTTTCATTTTCTTGTACATTCAATGGATATTGAGAATGAGTAATGATTTGTTCACTTTGTGAAATACGCTCATTATGTTTCATGACCCATGGTCAGTTTAGAGGCACATAAAAGATTTTTATCATAAAGATGACACCTGAAACAAAGAAAAAAATCTATTTATTTTATTAGATAAGGCACTTGTAGAAATTTTGAGTGCCTGACTATTAACGATGCTGTCACAAAATCCCGCCCTAACAAGTGAAGAATTCACTGTTTCAATCAGAGAGGTAAAATTTAAGAACAAGGCTGTCAGTATTTACTGCAGCATAAATTACTTCAAAGTAAAAAATTCAGCAGAAATAATTACTAATCTTTGTTCAACCTGTTTTATTAGTATTCTAAATTAGCTTACAGAGATTTTTCAAACTTCTTGCATTGTTTCACACTGTAATTTTACAAATCCTTCATTAAGCCTTCTAGAGGAAGTTTACTTCTCCTAGAGGAAGTCACAGTTTTGATATTCAGTTCAATATTAAGAAACATTATTCACGCCATCACATGCCCTTTCCTAAATGTTCTTTCCAGCCTCATACTAAAACTTGGCTACCACTAGTTCTTAGATAAATGATGCATGCAAAGTGCATCAGTATTGCCAGAGAAATACTGAGCAGACATTTGCTCAGATCTGGCTGCCCTGATTAAAGGAAAGATGAAATAATTGTTAATGCTATAACCTCTCAGTACTTCTCTGGGCCCTAAGGGTTTTTATATTATATAAATCCTGTTTCTTTTTTTTTCTTTTTCTTTGAAATAATGCACCTATGTAGAGCATATTCATACTATCTGCTTCAATAGATGGTGCATCTCTACAGAAAGAAATTAAGAAATGAATGTCTCTATGAACCATTTCTATCTAATCACAATGAGATATTTTGTCTTGCCCACTGTGCCAAGCACCTAGCTAACACGTGTTCAGACTTGGCTTGACAACTTAGAGCAGAGTTGCGTGGCTCTTTTCAATTTTTAGTCATCACAGAACTTTGAGTTTGCCCTTGCTAGAATGAGTGGAAATCTATGTTTAGGTACCCCCTGGGCACTACAGTTCAAAAATAAAAGCGTAATACAATTTTAGTGTTCCCACTTGTGTTGGTAAGCAAAAGAATAGTCTCTACAGAGGAAAGGTCCAAACTTATGTTATTTGAGAAAGAAACCTAAATTAGAATGTATTTGGTCTGGATCTATTGCCATATATTCTTGCAAAACCTTTACTGTCCATATTAAAGTGGTATAATGTCTTTAATAATAAAAACAATTAGAAAAGCAAATATGTTTTTCCAAAGGTATTTTTGAAGTTACTGGATGCTTCTATGTTTACAGTATATCTTTAACAGGATATAACTCTTACCAGTCTAAAGGAGGTAGACATCAAAGAACTTTTGTGGATCTTGCCCTATGTCTCTAGAATTCAAACCAAGCTAAGTACAAGAATGTATTGACTGCGATGAAATTGAAAGATTTGTAGGAATTTATCATGGACTGTGCCTTTGACACAAGACATTGATTTACAAATGAGGTCTTACTTTATAAATCTGATAAAGTATATCAAACCAAGTAGATTTGTATGATATTTCAGCTTTTTTTTTTAAATACAGTACTGTAAAAAAGGAAACAGTTTCCTCTCTGAGGAATATTGCTCTAATCATTCATATAACCTGGGGTAGGCATCTTGATGCAAACTCATTTGTAGCTCAATGCCTAGAAAATGAGTAATATATTCCACGTGCTGTAATTTCATTACAGATTTAGACTTTGAGAAAAAGGAATTCTAGAAATTCAAAAGTAAAAGCCAATAGAAGATGCGTCAATTAGTACTCGTGTACTTCATGTACCTCACTTTTGTTCAGTTGCTGCTAAAAATAACAGGAAAATAGAGGTTAAAAAAAAACAGAAGAGAAAGAGGATAGAAGAAGGCATCTTGGTTCACTATAATCTGTCTTTTAATTTTTAACGAGATGGTGGAATGAGATGGACTGTAAAATGCACTATATGTGGTCCATTTTTCTTAGTAAAAATTGTAGTCAGTTGAAAGAGCAGCTGGTGACATTGTAGTCAGTGCTCTCCGAAAGCTAATTGAGAATGATAGGAAAAAAATCTGATGTAATATATAGCTACACAGTTTTCCATATCACCCCAGACACTCATTACACACATCTGTTCTTCATTCCCAATGAACAACAAAATCCCTCTGAGTTTCTTCCAAAGAAACTCATCAACTATCCAAAAGACAAAGAGGCATACTGAAACACATGTTGCATTTTATCCACCCTAGATTAACAGTTGCTTTAATAATTACCAACTTTCAATATAATTTGATGTATATCATCAACGTACTTTTTTCATTAAATTTAGAAATATTTTATGGCTTGTGTTATTGTGGGGTCCATAACATGAAAAATGATGTTCATAAATACAGGGACATTGTTGCAATGAAATAGTTTGCAACCTAAAAGGTATAGCAAATAGAAATGTTGATTCAAATATTTGTTTTGAAATAACAAAATCCGTTTTGGTAAGTTGGTGGCCAGCTACAGCTTGATGCCATTTTCCTGAATATTTTAAGGTGTTTAAATTCCAACAGAGTATTTTATATTAGCTAGGATATTAAATCAAACATTATGTAAAAAAATTAAGGAAAAAATACATCGACTCCTCACATTTTCTCAAAGGTCATAGACATTGAGTATTAATTTATCATGTGGTTGTTCATCTAGCAGGCAGCTTTGAGGATTCAACAAGTTGTGTCCTACTAATAACATCCTTTTCAATGCACCATTAATTGTATTTTTTGTCACCTGATATTAAAAGTCAGGTTTTCTGCTGTCATGGTGTCCTATCCAGACTGATTTGACACCATTTTATGCATACTAGGAATCTAGCCCATAGACATTAAAATGACTTTTTCCTTTATATAGAATTCAATTTTTTTTCAATGTAATGGGAAGCACCATGACATTCTTTTCTAGATTCATATCTCTTCACAACTAAGCATGCAAAATGAAATGGAGTTCAGAAATTGAAAGAGTCTTGTTTCCAAATGCTTATCTCTGCCATCAGACTGTCGGTGCCTGGGATCTATTGTAATGGGAAAGTCCTCCTGCATGTGGTTGTTGGAGGCACTAGAGCTCAAAGGTGTAGAGTTGTACTTTTTCTGAACATGATCCAGAATTGTCTCCCATCTCTTACTCCTTCACAGCTGGGCCTGTACCATAACCGTTTGCACTGCTGCAGCATCTGCCTGTGATTCTGTAGCCTCACATGTCTCATATAGTTTAATAGACCTATTCTGCAATTTACCATTAATTTTTGGGAACCCTATTGGTCACAGTACAGGCTTTCAGATATGGAGCAGAGGCTTAGGATGCTGCTTTGCATCTTTGAGTGTCCTTACTGAGTAGGCTCCGCATTGAAATGAGCTGTTATAGTTCACACTTCTAATAAAAGTTTAGTGTCACAGATTCTTCCCAGTCAAATGAACTGTCTGTAGCAACTTGATTCTTTGATTCTTTCAATAAAATTACATAATGCATGAGTTCTTCTCTTTCAGGAGAAAAGAAACTTGAGAAGTCTGTAGAAGACTTGTGGTACATATACTGTATGACATTAACAAGACAGTACTTAAACTTCTTCAGGCATGTGTAGAGGAGCATACGCCCACAATTGGATATTTACCATCACCACTGCACCATAATAAGAAATTATGCTCTGAAAAGGAGGCCCAGAGGAATAATCCCATGTCAAAAAGTGATGAGAACTCTTATTTCAAATACCAGAAACACCTCTGAGACCTATTTTTTCCTCCAATGAAATGTAGGAGGGTAGTTAATGTATTATATTTACCATTACAACTCTCTAGCTTTATACTGCCTTACACAGAAAATCTTTGAACAAACTCCTTGGAGGGATAAAAGTAATCAGAATTAGTAAATTATAGATTGTTTCACTGGGAAATACAGATGTGAGCAGTGCTTCTGAAGCATACAGACAATGACACTGGAGTTCCATGCATCAAAGAAAGTGTTTTATATGTGTGTGCGGCTGTTCCTACTTACATGCTAAATCTGTAGAAAAGTTCAGAATCAAAATGTTTATCTCTGTAGTCACATAGTAAGAGTTAAAAGAGTAACCCCAAACTGTACATTGCTCTAAGGATTTTCAGTCATTTAGAGATGAGTTGACTATCTTATCTAATTCAGTAGGGCTCTAAAATTCTGAAGAGACTGCAGTACTTACAGTGAATGCTCTTTTACTAACACCTATGAACACTCTTCTAATCTAGTCTGCTACTAATAATTTTGTTGGACTGAAAGGACGGAACAGTGTTGTCCATTTTGTCTGGTAAATGTATAGAAGAAGGCAGATTTTGGAAGGACGGCAGCTCTATTTCATCCTTGTGTAGCTAGCATTATCAAAGAGCAGTCCCACAATGACCCTGGAAAGGATAAAACTTAACTTCTTCCTTTTACAAGTCCTCCTACCATAATATCATTCTATCCTATTCCTAGAAACATTGAAAATGCTACCCCACTGTTTGACATAGCATCTTTGTTCTTTTGTAGTCTTCAACATATTCTACTGAAAGGCAGAATGATAAACTCCTAATGTGAAAATCATTTAACTTTATAAGGTTATAACTTTATGTTTAAAGCTTCCATCAGTTGTCATCATGTGCAGTTGTTGCCTACTAATCTTGGTTTTCTCATTCTGTTGTTTTTTTGATAATTTCCATGTTACTTGGGGAATGGTTAGAAAAAGGAATCCTGAACTTTTCCTTGTTTTGAATCACTCTGCTGTGAAAGAGTAATTAGATATAATTGGAGAGCAAATTAATGAGCTGAAGAGCTTAAAAGTAGTGAAGAAAAATATGACCCAAATGAACTACAGTAAAATAGTCACCTGCTGTCCCACAGACCATCAGCTCTCCTTGCTTCATGGAGAGTAGAAGAAGGATCTTCTTCCTTGTCTCGTATTTTTTGTATTAGTTACTTGATCATAGAGTTGTAAAGTCCAACTTCAGGAGGAAAATTAGGCAAAGATTTTAGCAGAACCACTGAACATAAGAGAAGCTTTGACTACATCACTAGGTTTACAGACCTGTAGAAACAACAGGACAGGCTCTGGCTGTGTCAGGCCTAATGAAGATAACTTCATTATGTGGCTGACAAGGGGCAGAAAATTCACACTAGGGCCCTTCCTAACAGAGTCCCAAACTCAAACACCACAATGACAGCTAAAGCTTGAACTGCTGTTAAGAATCTGCTAATAAAGCCCACATTATGTCTTACAGGCAGCAATATGGGTGTATGGTGATGGACTTGGGAGCTTGCCAAGCCTTAATTGCAGCCTGGACTGCGGGATCTCTGTAACAAATAAATTAGCAAAGTGTCTTGCTGACTTTCTGTTCTCTGGCCATCCATAATCTCCCTACAACATATTATGGCTATAATATCTTTCCCAGTGGAGACATCCACAAGTGGCCTCATTCCTTCAGATTTCTTGTTTGAAAGTTGTCTAATGCTTGAAACAGGATACAATTGTCTTGCTTTTAGGAGCAACCTTGTTCTTCAAATGGTAAGTGTACAACAGAATGTTAGCTGATAAATCCTTAGTGCAAGATTCTGTTCCCAAAACATGGGTTTCTTAAAACACTTAGGTGTCTTAAATATCCACATCAGGGGCTGGAAAACGTGACATGAGGACCTTCAGCAGAGTCTCAATTTTCTGGAGCGAAAGCTGGTGGCCAGACCAGAACCTGCAGAGCAGCTCAAATTGTAGCAATTACTATATTCAGACAACTTTATTCCTCCACTAATGTCTTGTCCCTGCCTCTGAATCCATGGAAATTGATAAAAGGCAATCCTTCATATGCTCTCAATCTGAAATGTCGTCAGCAACACACTTACATTATAATATTTCCCTCTTTTCCTCTGCTATTTTTAGAGATAGCAGTTCCTCAGACAGCATCTTACTCTAGGCAAGCCTGTTTTGGAAAACATTCTGTGACTTTAATCCATTGAGTAATAAAGATACTTGAATTGTAATATTTCTAGATGACTTTCCAAGAAATTACCTCTAGTTTTTTGGCTTTTACTGGGCTAATGTGTACATCTTCCACTTGAAAACAAACCAACAACCTAGCTAACCAAAAGGAAGGCTAATACTCTTTCAGATACAGCTGGGAAAATTCCATTCTTAAGCACCGGTTTCATCATCTATCCACAATTTATGAAATAAAATATCTATATTAGATAGCTTATCCTTTTCCCAAAATACTGCTAGCAGGTATGTCAAATGGAACCTAATTTGACCATGAGGTCTTTCTGGACATCTTTCATTGGGCTTCCAGCTGAAATGTTCAAGTATTGGGGTCAGAAAGTTCTCTTGCTTCCCACTAACTGCTGCAATTATATTATACTGCAGTTCTAATGAAGCTGCATCACCATAGCTGACACTGAGTTGTCCCCTTTATTTCTGGACTTCCAGATGCAAAACATTACACTTTTTATTGTCATTAATATACACAAAGTCTAACTTTAAAAGTCTAATTTAGAAACTAAATCATGATGGTGCAACTTAAAATTAGCTTTTTCTTGCTTACAAGATTTGATATGGGACAGCACAACCTTTCAAACTTAGTAAATGTAAGTCTTTAAACTCATCTTCTATCAAGATTTTGGCTTAAGGAAATAAGGATGACAAAATTTTGCTGTCCTTCTCAGACAAATTCTTGCAAGAACTGTGCTTTGTATTCCAAAGGAAAAGAATGGCTTGCATTTTCTCTTTGCTCTCTGTGAAGTGAATAAAGATCTTAGGATTTGCAAGTTCATGATCAATGTGTGGGCTGTGAAGAATCATCCTAGGGCTGACAGCACAGTTGAACATAAAGTTGGTGTAGATTTTGTCATAATAGAAGAATTTTTCTGTAACTTTACAGAGTCCACTTACCAAAGATGCACATACTACCAAACTTCTATTTAAAGGAGTTCCCTCCCTCCTCAGAACAAGATATAACTAAATGATTTTCAAGTTCTCTCTGGAGAGGAATCAGCAACATCGATATGAGTTGAAAGCCATCCTAGCCCTCCCTTAGACTAAGAAGAAATAAAAGAACTTAAAAACAATGTGTAACAGCTCAGAAACAAAGACAATGCAAATCTTAAAGGTGCCAGGTACAGTAAGTATATTTTCTTCTTAGAGATAAAAGAGATAGCAGAGAACAGATGGTGGTTTGAGCTTGCTTCTCAAATAGGTCAACTACTTATGATCTTAAGTCTGAATAGATTCTGGCAAAACATTTGGTGACTCTAATCAAGGACAAATGAATGTCCTATTGTTTACTTACTTTCCATAAAATAAAATAGGGCCATAAGACAATGAGAAGAGTACCTTAAGATAATAATAGTGTATTGCTAGATTAGGAAATGTTGGTCTAGGTTTTTGCTAAATTAATATGATGGAATTTAAACAAAATGAAACAATTTTTTTTTTTTTACTGAACTTATTCTCAGAATATTTGACAATACAGAATTACTAGTTCTTGAAAATTAGGTATACTGCTGTGAATGAGTAATTAGATATAATTGGATAGCAAATTAATGAGCTGAAGAGCTTAAAAGTAATGAAGAAAAATATGACCCTAATGAATTACAGTAAAATAGACAGATGCAAGATGATGTATGCAAAATGTAATCATTTGCAAATATTTTAATCAAAATTTTGTTCCTATACAACTATTTTATTTCTATAGAATCATTTACTTAGTAGGAAACGTGATTTTCAAACTGCTATTGTATCCTTTGCAGGCATCTCAGCTGAAAATAATAGTTCTATCTCTTTGTGATACATGCATGAAAAATGCAGGATATTTCTTGGAAGTGCTGCAGCTCACATGTCTCTGTGTGTGGCTGTGCACAGGCATGCGCTCACATGCATATGCAATCACTTGTATTTCAGTGTTGTGTCCCCTTCAACCCCCATAGATGTGCTCCAATTTCTACCTTCCTAAATAATGTCTACATTGCTCTAATATAATTACTGTGCTTCTATTACTATTTTGCTTGGTGATGTTTGCTTATATGTGCTGCATACAAATTCAGGAAGCGTTTGCCATTGGTGGTGGACAGGCTGTTCAGTAGGGCCTGTTGTGATAGGACAAGGGGTAATGGGTTTAAATTAGAAGGAGGGAGGTTTAGATTAGATATTAGAAAAAAATTTTTTACAATGAGAGTTGTAGAGCACTGGAACAGGTTGCCCAGAGAGGTGGTGGACGCCCCATCCCTGGAAACGTTCAAGGCCAGGCTGGATGGGGCTCTGAGCAACCTGATCTAGTCAGGGATGTCCCTGCTTCTTGCAGGGGGTTGGACTAGATGACCTTCGAAGGTCCCTTCCAACTCTAACCATTCTATGATTCTATGATTCTATGATTCTAATCTATTTCAAGCTTTTTTTGCTCTCATTGTAAATGCAAAAATGTTTTACTAATGTTTTCTGCTAGATAAGTATGCCCTGACATACTGCAAAAATTCCAGGAAGATTAATGTTGTACCTTTCACAATAGACTGTTTATTAATAGAAACTAAAAAATAAATAGTACACAATGCTGAGATACAGGTAGATGTATAACATCGAAAATCAATGCATACAGATACGGGTTATGAGGCTGATCCAAGTCAGAACTGTCTTTTCAGTTGACTGAACAGTACCAATACCCTAATCTAATACCAATTTGGCAACAGTATTTGGAAGTGCAGAATAAAGATGACACCCAGAAGGGATATTCATGTACATTCACATACATATATTTGTATTCATACATGCATAGAGCAGGATATATTTTTTTTATTTTCTTACTCCCTGGGTATCCTTCCACTGAGTTACCTTTTATTGTCTTCCTCACACAAGGTGTTGGTGTTTCTCATATGCTTCTCCTCTACATCTACTTTCTAGAGAGTAATTTATTTACCTGCATGCAGTTGCTTACTAGAGTCATGGTTGACATTACTCCTGGATGCATTGCAAAAAATGAAGTTCAGTAAGGCCAAGTGCAAGGTTCTGCACATGGGTTGGGGCAATCCCAAGTACAGGCTAGAAGGAGAATTGATTGCAAGATGCCCTGAGGAGAAGGACTTGGGGGTACTGGAGGATGAGAAGCTCAACATGAGCTGACAATGTGCGCTTGTAGCCAAGGCGGCCAGCTGAATCCTGGGATGCATCAAAAGAAGTGTTGCCAGAAGGTCAAAGGAGGTAATTCTCCCCCTCTTCTCTGCTCTCATGAGACCTCAGCTGGAGTAATCCTTGTATTCTGATAAAAAGGAAGGAAGACCATAAATGCAGTTTTTATGTATATATATTGCTTCTGTTTTCTTGCTTACTGCAGCCAGAAGTATTTAAATCTGAACTGTTTGCCCAGCAAAGACCCATCAGCTCACAAGATCTGATCATTAAGTGTGGAAGTAGATATAGGTTGGTACTATGTGTGTGCTTGTGAATGTGTGCCATAGAGTTTTATGGATCAATATATAAACTGACATTTATGTCATTCTTCTCATTGGATAGAAGCTTTGTGGGCCATTCACCTTGAGCTAAATGAGGGAGGAGGGAGAAATGCTAGCTTGAATAAAGGGTAATGTTTATGCTTTCGGGTTTGTGGACTGGTTAGGAGGATCTGAAGTTATTTTCACTTGACATCACAATAATCCATATCACCTTAATAAACACAACTGGCAAATACATAACTTAAAGCAATTAAAGGGAATAATGTGAAGGGAATAGCAAGACAATACATGTTAACACAGGTAGGGCCTATTTTCTGGATGGGTATTTCAAAAAGCAGAAGTCACTATCTTAGATGGAAGACAAACACTCTCAGCGTGGCATTTTTTAGCAGATAAGGGCTCATCAGAATGTGGTGCTCTGTCAGGAAGAGGGACAAAAGCATCAGGCAGAGACTGCTCTTCCTCACAGGCAAATATTCCCTTAAAATCTCATCTAGCCCCATCATGGAATGGTGTGAGGGACTGATAGGTTTCCTCAAGCTACAGGAAATTATTTTCCTCTGTCATTATAGTGGGTAAGTCCAGTAGGTGAGACCTTTAGGAGATTTGAAATGTAAGAATGAAAAGTTAAGACTGATAGTATGAATGATTCTTTGGACATTTAGGTACTGACATTACTAGCCTACCTCTTGGTATCCTTGAAAGCACTAATACATGAATGAACTATTACACTGGAGTTTGCAATTGATAAATAAAGCTTCTCACCATAGTTGAAAATAGTTTGACTCTATTACAGAGTTCTGTCAGAAAGGTCATTGTGAAAGATAAATTGTTCTTAAATTTTGCATGTGTGCCTAGCTGTATGGCAAGAATATTTTCCATTTATGTACCATAAATGATTCTTATTCTGTATTTCCTTAAAGGACAGCAACAAAAATTCCCCTTTGGGAGAATATTCTAAAACATAATCATGAGATATAAAAATGAGATGTGATTTATATAGGGACATTGTCGTGGTTTAGCCGCGATCCGGACCAGACTATGCAGTCTCTCTCTCACTCGCCCCACCCTCCGAGAGAATAGGGAGAGATAATTTAAGAAAAGAGAGATAATTTAAGAAAAACGACTCGAGGTTTGAGATAAGGACAGGGAGAAATCCTTACCGTCACGGGCAAAACCAGACTCGACTTGGGGAAAACTATTCATTTATTACTACAACTAGCAGGATAATGAGACAGAGAAACAAGAAAACCTCCTCCACCCCTCCCACTTCCCAAGCTTAACATGATCTACCTTCCCCCCGAGTGGCACAGGGGGGAAGAGGGAATGGGGGTCGCGGTCAGTCCATTATGCGTTGTTTTACGCCGCTGCTTCACAGTTGGGGGAAGAACTCCTCACATCCCTCCCCTGCTC
>WHYT01017791.1:99189-187353 GCA_009806455.1 Tetrax tetrax | reverse complement strand
TCAGCCTTGGCCAGCAGTGGGTCCGCCCTAGGCCCGGTCGAGTCCACTGAACAAAGGGGAGCGACTTCTAGCAATTTCCTACAGAAGCTACCACCTTAGGCCCCCCTCATTAAGCAAAACCACAACAGACATATAGGAAAGACTTAGCATAGCATTGCAGAATTCTGAATTAGGGAGCTATGTCTAGAACAGAAAGTCTACCATTCTACTACTTTGGACAAAATAAATTTAAAAATCACTGTCCCTGTGGATTACATAATTTTTCTTGAAATAGGCAAGAAACATTAAGATTCTAAAAGTCTATCTATTTTTTTTTTTTGAGGGAAAATAGGTAAATGATGCAAGATGCTTTTTCATAATCTGCTGTTCATTGGAACCTGTTCGTAGTTCTGCTTTCAAATATTGAAACTGAATTAATAATCATAAGGTTTTGGTTTTCTTTTATTAAGGTCTAGGCAGCATAGCAATAGTGATACATTTACGTTTTGCGATACCTTCTGAGTGGCCCACCCCAGGTTATTCGAGGTGCATGGCCATTTTTCACTACTGCAGTAGGGTAAAGCATTTGAACTCTAGTCTAAGAAAGCAAACAACTTGCCAGCAGTTCAGTACTTAAAGGCTTTCCATCACAAGTTTAAATTGCCCAAAGATATTTCACTGATTTGGAAATATGTTGCTCACTAATGAAAGTACGCAAAATTACTTTTGGGCAATATTGCAATATTGCTCTGTAAAAGCACAGCTCATTAATGAGGTGAGGGAAGGTCTTTTGCTACAAAACTGAGAGGTTGATGTGGTCATCATTGCTTGTTATTTCTAAGATAGCCAGTTGCTAGAGTTACCCAGTATCAGAATACCTGTTAAGCTCTCTGAGCATTCTGATACTGGGTAACTCTAGCAACAGGACTGCCACCTCTAATTCTTCATTCACCTAACCAGCAACCTACACTTAAAGTCAGATAAGATTTATTTCAAAAGAGGACTCAAATTGGCACAATACATTTTTTTCCTTTTTGAGAGTCATCTGAATTCTAAAATATTTTAATCATATTTCTAAAATTGTGATGGAACTCATACTTTCAACGTAGCTAAAATCTAGGCGGGGGGAGGGGGGTGAAGTGTCTTCTGTAGACGTGACAAGTTATTCCATCTTTGAGATGTTTTTCTTTGATTTTCCTGCAAAAATGACATTTTGGAGATTTCCATTATGCATGAGTGTGTGTTTGTAGGCATTACTCGTATGTTTCTGAATTTGCTTAAGTACTGTTTCTGAGTCTCAAAAAACATGGACAAATTCAATTTAGTTGATGGACAGAAAGTGTCATGAATTCATGTAAGAAGTTGACAAAGAAATGAAGAAAGACAAGAAGCCCTATAGGTTTAATGAAAAAGATTATATATGTGTCTACATGTAGTGAATACAAACGTCCTCAGTTCATCCAGCTATTAGTAGTGTCATGCTTTCAGCACAGAATGCATGAACAACCCAATTTCAGCAGGATTGAAGCAAATGAAATCTTTCTGTAGAACTCCTAATTATCTACTGTCAATGGAAAAGACAGGAAGGAGCAATTCAGACTGGAGGAACTTATGTTGCTGTGGAGGTAAGTCTTACTTTCTACATTGGCTAAAGATGGAGTCAGGGGCAACTAAACTCCTGAGTGTTCAGGTTTAAATGCATCTAGTTCATTAGAATGAATTCAGAGTCACTATTTTGAACTCTCAGAATACAGTTTTTCTAAAAAAAAAAATCATCAACATTATTTTGATTGTCTAATAGAAATATTGTTCTGCATTAGAAAGTATTCATTACAATAAGTTGACATCAGTAAATTTACAAAGATTGAACGAAAGAGGAGATTAGGATTGCATGTACTAAACATCCTTTCAAAAATTTAAAAGAAAGAAAATATATTAGACCCTATTAAATAATCTCCAGATGCTTACAGAAATAATCTTGAATGCTACTATTGAACTGACTGAAGTGAATGTTTTCATCATTACCTGCTATACGTTAAACTGATATCTACTCAAAATGGGAAATTTTTCTGTTGTCCCAAAATAAAGACGAAGTACTTGGTTTCTGATGAACAATGGATTGGAAGGTATTTCAGAGTTAGTGAAGAGCTGGTGAAATAAGAATAAAGGATCTTTAAAAATACTCTGCTGTAGCCAGACATTGGACTCTACAGGAGTAAAATAGAAAAACAGATTGACTTTCTCTGCTTCCACAAATTCATCAAGATGTCAGCCTATCAGACTGCCACATTTCTTTTCCTTCGGTCCAAAATGGAAATTCAGGTAGGTGGTTTCTTTATTACAGTAGTATCTACAGATGTCATTGGTGCATTAGAACAGGTTGCCTTTGACTTTCTGATTTAGTTTCACCATCCATCTTCAGGTTCCACAGAATCACACTGAAGAAGGGCATTTGTGGATGGCTGATCGAATGAATTTAAAGATATATTTCAAACTGAAATACTGTCATGAAAGTATTAAGTTCTGTACTACTAATGCAGAAGGTAATCTAAGCATCTCCTTAAGATATTTAAACATTTTCTTAAGCCATTGTATACAAGTCCAAAGAGAGATTTTTGCATTTTATTTGCTCCGTGGTGGTACACAGTTCTGTTTTTTAAATGCTGCGTGCAGAATTTTCTCTATTTCAGGGATGATCCCCATCATTCTGAGTACACTAGTGTTGTGCACTTTACCATTATCCATCTAATGAGGTTCCCAGTGACTGAAAAACGGGTAACATAACCCCCATTTTTAAAAAGGGGAACAAAGAAGACCTGGGGAACTACAGGCTAGTCAGTCTCACCTCTGTGCCTAGCAAGATCATGGAGCAGATTCTCCCGGAAACCATGCTAAGGCCCATGGAAAATAAGGAGGTGATTGATGGCAGCCAATATGGCTTCACTATTCCTGCATCTGCACATTAGCAAGACTTGGAAAGCAGGACAGTGTCCTTGGTCTCATTCACAACAACTCATATCATCGGGGTGTTTTATCAACACTCTTCACACATGAAATCCAAAACACACCAGCTACTGAGAGGAAAATTATCCCCGCCAAAACCAGGACAGGGCCTACAGGAAAGATGGGGAGAAACTCTTTTAGCAGGGCCTGTTGTGAAAGGACAGGGATAATGGTTTTAAAACAGAAGGAAGCAGATTCAGACTAGATATAAGGAAAAAAAAAATTTACAATGAGGATGGTAGAACACTGGAACAGGTTGCCCATAGAGGTGGTAGATGGCCCATCCCTGAAAACATTCAAGGCCAGGTTGGATGAGGCTCTGAGCAACCTGATCTGGTTGGATATGTCCCTGCTCCTAGAAGATCTTTAAAGGCCCCTTTGAACCCTAACTATTCTATGATTCTATCTTTATCACTCTCAGCCTCACACCGGATCCAGGCACTGACACAGTCAGTCCTCTGCTAAGAAATTTTGAATAGCTCAGAAAAATGCCACTTCCTCTAAATAAAATTGAGATTAAACTGAAAATTAAGGAGAATAAATATACTTCTTTCTGGGTTTGATTTTTATGTGTTTGTTTGTTTTCCCCTCTCCTCTTATGATCAGAGTTCTCTTATAGAAGTTTAATCCTATGTATTCAGATGGATCTTTTCAAGGAAAAAAAATCCTCCCTAGAATCAGTTTTCTGCCAGAAAGCTCATCTGAGCTCATCAGAAACCTTGATCGTCTTTCCAGATGTATGCAATCTTTCTCAGCAAAGTTATGGGATTGCTAAAATCACCTACAAGTCTAGCATGTATGCTGCACAAAGTGATGAATTAACCTATACGCTGGACCAGGACCAGATCACTAGCACATAAGCAGTGATAATTAACTGTCAAGGAAGAGAAAAATTTTTTTTTTTTTTTAATATTTTATTTCAGTCCATCACATTTTATGAAATTCTCACTGTTTACTTGGCCCCTTTAGCAAACTTTAGATAGCTTTTGGTACCTCATATCTGTATGGCAACACACACCTATACTCCTTGTGTTTAAAAAATCTAGTGTTTAATAACTCACATCTGCAAGCTAGAAGATGCAGGAGGTACAAATGTAAAAGCACTCTCTAAATTACTGAGACATAAACTTTTTTTCCCCTGTTTCTCAGTAAGTAACATCAAATTCAACTTTTGCAGCACCTCTAAATTAGGTGTTTATTGATGAGTTTAAGGAAATCAAATTGAGACAGGAAATATTAAATCAAGTTGGAGATAGTCTAAACAGTTATAACCTGTGTAGTAAGTAACCAAGCATGTAAAAAAACATGTAAATATGCAAATTTGTATTTTGCAGTAGCTTCGCTTAAAACTGTTTGGGTTCATTTATAACTCAATCCATGAATTTGGTCACCGCCACTAATGCATTAGTTTTCATTTCATACTTGAAATTTTGCTTGCTTGTAACAATTGATGCTAACAGAAGTGGGGTCATTTTTCTTGTTCTTTTCCTACCGAATAAAATGAAGGAACAGTTCTGGTGAAAGCAGTGCAAGTTTTAATCTCAGAATAGTCATAAAGGGATAGCAGTGCGGATTAGCATGTGTATCAGTAGGGTAATTTGTCACAATGCTTCTGAATCATTCTTTCATTTAGTGAGGATTATATATCTTGTTAGAAAACATGAGCTCCTAACCCTTTCTCTTCTAATAAGAGATGCTATAGTAATGGGGTCGCTCTGATTGCACTATGAATTAGGATCCGTGTGGCATGTTAGTGAATTTTTTAGTTTGAATAATAGCCTTCACTTGTCAACAAATTGCTGAATCTAGCTAGTGTACAATGCTTTTTTTTTTTTAATGAACTGCTTCTTTATGCTGGAGTGTTATACATGAGCAATTCAGAAACTCCTGAAAACCATCTTAAAAAAGATTTAGCTGGTTTTTTTTTTCCTTCAGCAAGGTAGAACTATGCAGTATTTATGGTTCTGCCTCCACTGAGTTCACCAATGCTTTTACTCTTTGACACAAATAAGCAAAAATTGATTTCACTTACCAGCATTTTCATTTGAAACAGTAAGGTGGCAAAATTAAAAAAAAAAAAGTAGTTCAACTGAGTAGTCTAATGCTGACAAAAGTTCAATAGTTAAGTGTCCTGGGAGGTTGGCTTTAATGTTGTGTGTCATTAGGTCTCCAAATATTTTAAAAAGAATAATGCTGAGATCTAATAGCACAAAAACTGTATGTAATTACAAAACAACTATTAAGTCTAATTCTTAAACTGTAGTAATTGATCCTACAGTGAGATTTATTCCATAATCATGGAAGACACTGGCATTTACAACTAGAATAAATTAAAGTAAATGAAGAGGAAAATTGTATTCTGTGTAACATTTAGTTCATTATAGGCTTAAAGAACTATGCCAATCCATGTTTATCAATATAAGTTATGATGCTTACAGATATAATTAAATAAAAATGTTATCACCAAGAAACAGCTCAAGTTACACAAGCATAGAAATAGTTACATTATAAGAAATTTGCTTTTTTTAAAGTTTTATTGGCAGTGCTCAAGAATATAAGTAGTACACAATAATACAGAAATGTTTTTGTGGTTTATTTGTTCTTTTTTTTTTTTTCACTAGAGTTCATAATATATAAAATTATAGTATTTTCTGCACTCTCTGCTGCTGGGTCTTACTCCCTACCGTGTTGATGCTTGATTCCATACCTCATTAAGTGCTCCTTATTTGTTCAGTTAGGGTCTCACTGGAGTTCATTAAACCATATTTGACATCACTGACATTCTTGAGGGAATTGCAGCATAAGATGTACAAGATCCTGAAAGAGAATTCTGGAATTTTGCATGGTAAATACAAGCAAGGAAGTCCGTAAGGTGTGGGGTAAACTGTGCATCAGGTTGTATATGTATCTGCTTGTTGTATTATGTTCCCAGGATTTTGAAACAAGCAAACTATGTGGGTGTAAAAAACTTCTTCTGGGATATCATAAATGTTCCATTGAATTTTTAATTTACTGTAATTTTCAGGTACAAAGATGGAACTTATAATAAGTTTTCAATGCCTGCATATACTGTCAAGTGGAATGAGGCTCAGATAGAGAAACAAATAGCTTGAATATTTTCCTGTAGATAAGAAATGTGATCAGATTCTTTACCAGTAGTCCCAGTAGTACTGGGTATATGAGGCATATTCTGAGATTCTGGTAAGATATAGAAAAAAAAGTTTTTAGTTTGGCAGTGTTTGCATCTTCTGGTAGAGTGGAACACCAGAGAACAATTATTTATACCAACAATGTTTTCAAAAGAAAGGAATAGTGAATGACAATAATCACCTATCTACTTACCTGAATCTTAAAATATTGCTCAGTCAGGTGGTGCAAACATGCTTGTCAGAGAGATGAGCTCAGAAGTCCCTCAGGTAGAGACAGGAATGGAAGTACAGTTCTATTCATCCTTGACAAATACCTCTAGACACTCCGCTACAGAATAAAAGGAAAATTACTCATATGGCTCTTTGGTGACACTAATTATTTCTTTAATTTGTTTCTTTTACAAGTACTCAGTATGGTATTTTTGTTTCAAATCAAAATGACTTGTTTTATGTTGAAGTAAATAGTTATTCTTTTACCATTATTTATTTTGAAAAAAGAAATAAAAGCACTGCAAAATGAAATTTTGGTTAATTTTAATATATCTTCCTCCTCCAGTTTTAATTTAGGGGTTTTTTTTAAGAATTACAGTAAACAACAGTTATTCCTCAACATCTAGAGATGCCAGGAATTATCTAATTATTTTACTTTACAGGGAAGAGAAGAATTCATAGCAGTGTGGTACAGCATCAAATATTTTATCAGTTTATTAGTGCTGATGATAAATGATAAAATCTCTTGTGACACAGACAGGTTGTCCTCTAGAAAAAAAAAACCAAAGAAAGTACTGTATAACATCAAAGAGTCATACCACATGTTTCTTCTTAGACAAAATATTTCAGAACTGCGAGAGTTCATGTGAGTTCGATCTCATGCAGCCTACAGAAAGCTATAAAGCTTTTCTGAGGTAAAGATTTTCTGTATTTTCTTTCAAATTTCTGCAGGATGTGACTCCCACTTCTGATTTAATCTCTCTTTAGGTATAATTAGTTTACAGAATCAGCTGTAATAACATAGTTTTTGGTGGATATTTTGCTACTTACACAGCTCTTAAAAAGCAATCATTCTAATATAAGGATACACTGAGTAGTAATAATAATAAAAACAAAGATTAAAGAGGACACCAAATCTAATAGCATTAATAAGAAATAAGTTAGACACATATATTAATGATTAGATAACGGCTTAACTCGCTTTTGTTCACAGAGCTTAAAAAGGCGTAATTACTTATTTTGCTGAATGAGTACTTTAACAGTGTTTTCATGTAAGTACTTGGTATACAGATATAAATATGAAAACATACTCTACACAGTACCCACCACCCTGACTTTGCTATTTTAATTATTAAAGTGTAATGCCTTAAAAAATAGGTAATTTCATTAATGTATTCCAAGTAAAGGTAGATTTACTCATTCCAATTTTTTTTTTTTTTGCAGAACAAAAATGAGAGATATTCAATGACACTGAAAGTTAGTAATTTTTTACTAACTGGAAAATCATAATTAATTTGAGGAATACGCTGCAGCAAGACTTTGGCACTAAAATGAATAATGACAATATATGCATTTGCATCGGGATAAAAATATATGGAGAAATCATCATACTTAGGACACAAAACACCTACTAACCAAAGGAATTTTGAATAAAACTCCCATTTTGGCAGATCAGTAAAACTAATGAAACTCACATAACTATCCCCCAAAGTCAGCAAAACTGACAGCTATCCACACCAGCTGCAACATAGAGACGTTGTTGAAATAATTAAAAAAACCAAACACCAATACAGTAAGGATAAATTACACCTGACACCAATCTACTGAATGCAGGAAGGACATAATTCACCAATTTAACAGTAGCACATTTTTCACCACTAAAAATTGGCCTTAAAGTTAAAAGAAAGTTCACCTTTCCTTTGGTTTGAGATTGTTTTCTTTGTAAGTCCTTGCTTAAATGGAAAAATAAAGCAATCTCCTTTTTTCATTATATTGAAAGCTAGGGGATTTTCAATATATGCATTTAGTTATTCTTATTGCAGAAATATGAAAAAGAGCATGGCAGAAGAATTTGGTATTTTTCATAGCATTAAAAAAAAACCGGACTTTCATGGATCCCGACAACCACTTTTCTATATAAGGTCTATAAGAGTCAATATAAGTGTTCCATATTTAAAATTTTGTCCTATCTTTTTTTTTCATTATTAGTTTCTGTCATATCAAAAGAATCTACACAGTTTGTTTAGCTGATTGATTATGATACATAGATCAAAGTTAAGTGAGGATATGGATAGCTTCATGACTGTCAGCAGAACAGCAAACAAAGTTAATGTTCCCTTTCACTATAGCTTTGGTTCAGTAAAAGTTAATTAAACAATAATTACAGTCAATGTTTCCAAATGTTCAAAAATAAGTCAGTTTACAGTATTGAAGATATTTTTTTTCTGTCATACTGTCCTGGTTTTGGCAGGGATGGAGTTAATTCTTCTCAGTAGCTGGTGTGTTTTGGATTTTGTGTGTGAAGAATGTTGATAAAAACACTCTGATGATACGAGTTGTTGTGAATGAGACCAAGGCTGGCTTTCCAAGTCTCATTAACGTCTCATTAACATGCAGATGCAGGAAGCTGGGCAAAAGACAGACAGAATAACTGATCTGAACTGACCAAAGAGAGTATTCCATGCCTTAAATGTCATGCTCAGTATATAAGTGGGCGTTGCCCATAGGAGGGGGCATTCCATTCCGGCACCCATTTGGGCACCCTTGGCGTCCTTTTCTTCTTTCTTGCTTGCTGGCATTATTCCCTCTACCTTGTGAGCTTCTTCTCCTCCCTTTGCTTGCTGCTCGGTGTCGTTTCCATGATAGCTGCTCGGGACAGGCTGCATCAGTCATTCGGACATCGGGTGGTGAGAAATCATACGTTGTTCGTTTTGTATATTTTGTATATATTAATATCCTTATGTTCTGTTATCTTTGCAGTTTTTAGTATTTTAGTAAACTGTTTTTATCTCAACCCATTAGTTTTCCTTTCTTCCCAATTTCTCTCCCCCATCCCACTGGGTAGGGGGAGGGTGAGTGAGAAACTGTGATGATCTGGGCTAAACCACCACACATATTTAGAATTACCTATTCAATTCAGATTTTCTTTTTGTATGAAGTCACATTAGAGCCCACAAAACAAAGAAGCCTGATTCTGCAAGGCCTTCCCTTGAATTCCATGAGATTATTTGGTATACGAGGAATCACTTATCATCATATAATGCTAAAATGAGAATTTCAGTCAGTACAAGTTTTAAGAATAATGTCTACCTCCATTTAGAGTAACACTTGGCACATGTCATATGTTAGGTGGTAGCTTTGGAAGGACAGTAGTTACTATCCTTCTCTCTAAACAGTTCAAAGCATAAGTTAACATCTGAGATGCAAAATTAATTTTCATTATTAATTTTTCCTGGTGTTTGCCAGATTTGGGTTTTATTCCTTCTTCCAAGGATTGGAATCTGCTATTGCACAACCTAGCAGAGTGGGAGGGTAGTAGAATGTTTGAGGTGTCTCACTATGACTTCTAATGTGTACGTTTCATCCCTGTTTTTCATTTATAGGAAGATAGTCTGCACTTGACATCACAGCAGCAGATGATGTGTACCACACAAAGTCAGTGCAACTACATATCATGTAATGCTTTGCTGGTTTGAATATGAAGAGTGAGATTTAATATTCAGGGATTTATTTCTGGGAATGTGTGGATTTTGGCCTTCTAACATATGCATAGGAAAAGTAGGCCAGAATCTTATTTGGTTGTAAATATTTTAGGCTTAACCCTTGGGTTTAGCTAAGCATCCAAGCACTCAGATTTATTTAGACCTTTGACCTGTTGTTGAATTTCAGTATTTCTTAGTTCTGAGAAAGCAAAAAGGAAAAGTGGTACATTGCCTCTATCCCTCTATATCTTACTTATCTATGTGATAATAACTGATAAAATTTGTTCTGAAAAATATTCTACTAATAATTTAAAAAAAAATTACTCAGCTAAGTATCACCTGTTAAATCCATATATTATCTCCCTAACACTTTTATTTTTTTGTCCCTACAAATATCCACCAACTTCTTTATGTGGATTCGTGTAAGTAAGAAGAAATAGTTGTATTACACTTCCTATTTTACCTAAATTCATTTGGTGTGAAAAATAAACATCTTTTTCATTGGACAGGTTCTTTTTACTTTCAAAAGCAGGGGAAGGGTTGCCATCCATTTATATTTTACTCACTCTAAGCTAGTGAAAAAGTAATGCCATTACCACAGTATGAGTTATGTTTTTGGGAGTATTTGTAAGGCATTATATTGGGCTGCCAAGATTGAAAACAAACATTTCTATCAGTATGGCATGCATATATCCTGTGTTTGATCCAACTTTGTTTCACAACAGATCTTTTGGGGAATTATTACATGTAAGAAATTAGTATTGTCTGATAGTTTCTTGCAGAAGATCAACAGTGAAAATTCTTACTGTTTTCTGCAATATAATGACATGAAAAAAGTTGCAGCAAGTGAAAGAAACCTCAGTCCAGATCTAATTGTTGAGTAATACCAAAAGTCTTTGTATTGTATTGATAAAACATTTTCAAAGGACAGTCATTGGTGACCATTCTTAGGTACATCTTTTAAAACGAAATCGTGAATCTGAAAGAGAATGATGCTCTTTTGAATGTTTCTTTGGAGAAGACTAACTCTGCTACCAGAATCTTTTTTAACTTTAACTGTGATCAAACTCTTTGTCTTTAGGTGAGAAATCCTATTTGACAAACGAGGGGAAAATTGAACTCTTGGTAACATTCTAAAAATAATGAATATGGCATAAAAAGAACTTTTAATAGAGAAAGTGAATAGTCATGCAAGGGTTGGTTAATGCATAATACAAGTATACAGATTTCAGTCACCTATAAGTATCTTTTCTCAGAAGCTATGTCAGTGATGAACTTAGCAAACCTAGTGGGAGATATTAAATTATTTGAGCTCTTCTGATAACAGCCAATTTTAACAATACTTCTGTGGGTCTTCAACATGCTATCACAAAATGTGGGTAAAAATTTAGGGATTTACAGAAGCAGAATCCTAAATGCTCTCAGTTTGAGTTTTAAGAAACAAAATAGACGTAGAAGCTTGATGCTAATATCATCCAAATAAGATACTAATGCTAGTATTGGGCTGCAAATTCTTTCCTTTGTAAATCACAGGAGACGCTAAAGAGAACAAGACTCACACAAAGGGGCTTACAAATTATAAAAAAAAATCATGCATAGTAACTCATAGTAAAACTGTGCAAAAACATATGTAAAATTTTAATTTACAATACAAATACTACTTTGCATAAAATTAACTGGAAAGAAGTAATGGAAAAACATGTGCTAAAAGAAAGCAATAGTCCATACATTCGCTAAATGATATAGTAGTAAAACAAGGTAGTAAGATTTGGGGCTTTCTAAATGTAGTCAACACACAAGGTAACAAAGTTAGGCATGTTTTCTTTTTACAGTATCAGTGAACCTTCACTTTAGTATATCCTCCTGCTCAAGATATAACACTCTCAACAGGACACTGGGGACAAACTGGGCAGATGGCAGAATTTATGTAGGAAAACAGCAGAGCTGCTCACAATCAAAGATGATTAAAAAAAGTCCTTTTTTCAGTTTTCAGTCTTACGGTCATTTTTTGTTAATTAAAATAGAGGACCAACCAGCACTTCATATCCTTGTAGGTGCTTTACAGGTTGATACCTTCAGACCTTTGACAGGCATTTGTCTATCTCATCTTCTTACTTCTCTTAATCCCATTACACCATGATGTGCCAACAATTTTCCTTTACATTAAACAGTCTCACATTAACCCCTGAAGCATTTCCAACACAGAGTATTCTTAGAATGCAGAATTTCAAAATAACATCTCATACAAGAGGAAGAAGACTACTACCATGAAGAAAACAAGATTTGCATTTATTTTCAGACTGTAGTTAAATCAACTGAATAAAGATTTTTATTTCCTAAATGAACACTTACAGCACGCTGTAAAATAATCTACATTTTTTTCTAACTATGGTAAATTGGTGACAATTGATCTGTGCATGAGTCATATTGGATATAAAGCACAATTTACGTTAAGAAAGAATTATGGAATCAAACATGCCATTCTTCAATAGTGAGATGAATGAGCTTCAAGGTGACTTTTCCAGTCAAAATTAACTCTAAGCACAGATAGCACAAATGATACTCAGCTTTGGGAAGGAGGGTGTTTATTTGGGGTGTTATGGTGAAAAAATGAAACATGACCCAAAGTTCAATTTTCAGTGAATTCAGCAGCCAGTTTCTGGCAATAATGTTGATACAAAAAAAACCCAGAAAGATTTGAGAAATCCTGAAAGAAATGAGAGTGCTGTAAGAAATAATATTCATAGCCATGGATAGGGAAACTGAATTTAAAAATACAGATCTATTTTATTTTCATATTATTTGGCTTCAAAATATTTTTATATTACCACACACTGTAGTTAACTTGATAAACAGTATTTATATATATATATATGCAGTATATATGTATAGTGTAATAATATCGATATCTACTATATTCACATAAAAAAAAAAAACCAAACAAAACAAAAACCCAAATAAAAGAAAGGGAAATCACAATAGTCCTTTTGACACTGTTATTGTAGAACAGGTGGGTTTTTTTCAATATGTGTAGGAAAACCTGCAACATATAAGGGGACATGGATTTTTAAGGCACTCAACAGGGAGAATTAAATGTTTGCACAGGCTTACTAAACGCTTACCAAGAGCTCATTAAATTATTCCACATAAATAACTAGAGAAAAATATCTCTGGTCTTTCTCATTCCCCGTTGTTCACAAAGTAAGACAAATTTCTCAGCCTCAATGTGTTGCTAGACTTGGTCAAACAGCCCAGTAGAAGGAAACGTCAGATTTTGAATGCTCATTTTAATTCTGCTACATGTCATTTGCAATTGACAAGTGAGTGAGAGGTGGCTCTAGTTAAATAGCCCTATCTTCTGTTCCCTGATTGTACGATGAAATGTTTAAAAGAAAAAAGAAGTGAAGTTACGCAGTGAAAAGAAAACAGGGGATATTTTATCTCTGAGACAATTTTCCTGGAAAATAGTTATATATTCTGAAGTCCATAAAATCACATATTTCACCCATATGTACGACTTATAGCTAATGAAGGATAAAATCTGATAGAAAATAGGTGAAGCTGCCTTACCATTCTTAGATGTATTCACAAAACCTGAGATTGTAGAAGAATTGTCATTTCTCCCCCATTTCTTGAGAGGAATGATCAAGTAAACCAGGACTCTCCAGGCTGAGAAAAAGGCAACTGAACAACTGTAAGATAAAAAGCAAGAATGACAGAAAGAAAGAAAATAAGAAGCTATTATTCTTGACCTCCATCTAAAAAAAAAATGTCTGGAAGTGATCACACCAAAACAGCAGTTGATATTTAACACAAGGAAAAGGAGATGATGCTTCACTGATTTATTTATGTTTTAGGACTCCTTGCTATAGGGAGTGAAACATTTACACAGACACACAAAAAAAAAACCAACCAGACAAACGGGGAAAATAAAGCTCACTGAAACTAATGAAGACAAGATCTGAACGAGGAAGTTCTTGAGGCAGTAATGGCAGGGAGCTGGCAGAGGGCTCTGCAAAGTACCACAGTGTCCTGCTGACTCTATCCCCTCCCTCTTCCACAGGCATCCTCTACTGCCTCCTTCTGGAGGTGGCATGCTGGAGATGGTGATCTCTTGTTATAACCTGAAATAACTGTTCTTTTTAAACTCCATCAGAGTCCTGTCTTTCTTCAACAAGATTCAACATTATCCCTCTTATCTATTCTAAAAATGTTTGTATAATTCCACTTCTTCATTCATTTAAAATTGAGGAACTGATTTCAAAATTATAAATCCAAAAAGCCTATTTCTGTTCTGGTCTTCTTTATCTATTATTTCATCTCTTTAATTACAGTGCGTGATCTATTGCGATTGGAGCTACTTTAGGGACATAAAGTGTTTCGAACTATTAAAATGATGTGATACTGTGGGTTTTATGTCATTATTTCTCACAGCACTTTTATGTTCCAATATTTTTATTTTTAACATCTTAGAAGTGTCCTCAACATAAATCGAAAAATGTGGACATTTTGCGAAATGAACAACATATTCACTATGACAATTCATACAATATTTAACATGATTTTTTTTTCCCCAAAATTGAGAATGATAGAATACGTGCCCTGTATTATTTCATTATGTGCACTGTCCACATAGATAAAATCCTGTCTGAGTTGCTTTGAGTTAGCTTAGCAAACTTCTTTCCCACTTCTGCAGGCATTTTGTTGAAAGGCACAAGCCCTCCAGCACTTCTTTTAAACTTTGTGATTTTACAGAGACATTTAGCTCATATAAAACATAGGTTTATTGTATTCCTAGTGTTCAGAGATGATTGAAGAGTTCAGTGATAACAAATAGAAAAAAAACATGTAAGTTCCATACTTATAGCACTGAACAAGTAAAGTAAGAGTATCTGAAAGATATTTTTACTCTCTACCTGATTCGTTGAGCCCCTCATTTTGGCTTCCGGATTTATTTTTGAAGAAAAAAGAAATATGCTAGTAGAGATATTTGTGGTAAAAGAAATACAAAAACCTAAAGACATATACAGTTGGCAAAAAGATCATAGTAATATGACAGCTTGGAACAAGTAATTCATTTGATGGACCCTTTATTCTGTTTGGGCATGATCCTTGAACATATCACGTTTTTCTCAGCTTTTTTTTTCATTACTTGAAATTACACAGCCAACATAGTGACTGAGCTATAGTTGGGCTGCTGTTAATTAATGGACAATTTATTTTAAATATCTAACACTGCAGGTAGGCACATTTACTGACCTCCCATACCCCAAAATTTCCCAAAACAATGTAGGTCTGCCTATGCTTATCAATACTGTCATGATTTTTCCCCAGGCTGCTGTCCTTGAAAGATGTTCACTCAAGATGGCTGCATAGCAGACTGAAAACTTTGCATTTATTATTATTATTGGTTTATTTATGCAGATACCATGCTGATTCCCCAGGATGAGAAGACATTTATAGTATCTCAGTCTTTAATGAATCTTCCAAAGTGTAGGTGTTTGATCTCATAAAGCTCCTTCTGATCAAGCATCACACAGGCAACCAAATCTCAGAACCAAATCTCAGTCACGCATGTAAGCACAGTAATTCTTGCAGAGTACATTGGTAAGCACAATCCATATGCATAAGTGTTCCAAAGGGATAGTTTAGCTCAAAGTCATAAGCAGATAATTTGTAGTAACAAGCATTTCTATGACACAAGCTCATCATTTGCTTAATTCCATACTCAGTGCAGATAGGTCTTCCCACATGTAGGTGGAATTTGAATGGTAAATGAAGGGCATTTATTTTGTATTCCTGGAACTCTTGCTGAAGAGTTTTGAGATTAAACTTGGAGCTATAAGAGAAGTGAATAAGAACAAGTTGCTTTATCCAGATCTGTCAGCTAGTCAGTTCCTAGAAAAGGCTGGAAGAAATTACTACTTATACTGGCATCAACAGCGAATCAATTTCTGTTGAGGGGCAGAGAAGACATTAATTTATTTAGATCTAACCTGGATTCAAACCTGGAATTTGCCTTTTTTTTTTTTTTTGCTTCATTCCTTCATTTTCTTCTATTCAGTTAGACTGAAAGCCCTCTTCTACTTTGCACGCTTTCTTAGATTAATTGTCTTCACGACTGCGAGTCCTCTTAGCAAGTGAATTGTTAATATGAGATTAATATGGTGGAATGGTTATTTTTTTCCCATTTAACTCAACTCATCTGCTTAGACACAGGAGAGAGTCCAGTATAACTGTGATGCTTTTAGTTGATTTAACTTACCATTATTATATAATAATTTCTATATGTTGAATTAATATTGGCTCAGATTCTGCTTCAGATTTGTAGATGTAGTTCTTAGTGGATTTAGTAGGCAGTTTAGTTACATGTCTTTGCACATAATTTTGCACTCAATAATGAGTTATTACCACACATCATTAAATAGAAATGGTGGAATAAAATAATTCTTACGTTTCCTGCTTTTGTATTCTAGGTATTGCTACTTTCTAATCAACTGCAATTCTGAGTAGTCCAGTATAAATCTTTTCAGTTTCAATCATGCAAATAGATAGTGAACATCAAGCCTTTTTAGATATTTGAAGAACTGTTCTGAATTTTAGGTATGCTTATACATATCTAAACATCTTTGCAATATAGAGTCTCTTAAGATTTGTTTTTGGAGGAGATATTGTATTTTTAAATACTATTACTATTAGTATCAGTAAGCTAGAAAACAAAGACAAGCTTAAAACTCAGGAGTAAACACTAGTTACAGTCTGAGACCAAATCACATTCCCAAGGTGGAATGCCTGAGCTTTAATCATTGACGAAATGTTTCTATGCTAAAACTATCCTACCTCTCAACAGTGTATGAAAAGGCCCATAATATCAGAATACTTTTTTCACTGATATTTATAGGCAAAGGTACAATTTTACTATATTAAATCCTTGTTTAAATCCTCCATGCTTATATTAATTTAATAGTGTTATTTCTTCTTTGTTTTTTAAAGAATATGTTTAATGCATAGAGAGTTCTAATAAAAATGTAATTATTTGTGTGTAGGCACATGTGTAAATGTAGATTTAATAGAGATTTATTGTTTCTTACAAGTACATTTTCAGCATTAATTCTAAATTTTTTCACTGGTTTTATGCTAATGTAATTTTCCTTGATATGTGATGATAACTATAATCATAGAAAGATTCAATTTTATTTCCCACACATGTCAGATTACAAGCCATATATATAAATATTAAGTAATATTTTTTACATAAGTATCACACACACATCCTGAAGAGGTGAAGAAAAAAAAATTCATTTAAACTAGTATCTGTGATATTCTAAGTGCAATTATAGAGGCTTCAAGGAAAAGGAAAATGGGTGAAAGAATTTTCCTCTATCAATACAAGAGATTCCTTTCCAAAACATCAAACGAAAGGCATATAGAGGTTTAAAAGCACTCAAGCAAAATTTCCATTTGGTGTAGTTATTTTAAAGTACAAGATAGAAGACAATCCTTCACATAAGGAGTGGTTAGAATGAGTGTTCACTAGTAGGGATATAATTTGTAATATTCAATAGACCTAATAACACTTTTGTCTATCTTAACTTTCTTACTTTCAGAAGCAATCAGCATTTTCAGTAAAGATGGAGACAAAGGAGTTCATTCATATCAAGAATGTAATGGAGATTCGGAGGTAGATAGACATTCATGAAACAAAAGGAGACCAAAATCTAAATACTTCCTGGTAAGTACTGCAGTTCTAGAGGGCACTCCAAGTGATACGAGAAACTGAGAGACAAACAAAGAAAAAATATTATTTTGATGTCTATAATAACATCATGGATGAAAGTTATTAATTATAAAAAACTAAAAAAGAATTACCATTTTATCTTAAAATTACTTACATGGAAAAATTACCTTTTATTAAAATATTAATTATTTTTACAGTTATTAATATATATTTACAATCCCTCTAATGCCCTGTTTATAACCATGTAGACATAATTTTGGAAATAATAAAGAAAACCATAATTTACTGGAAATACTCTGCTCCACTATTTATCAGCTGCAAGACGAAATCACCAAGCAGCCTCTTCAGACCTTTGTAATAAAACTCAATCATCTGAATACAAACAGTTAAGCAACTAATTATATATGAACTTATGAATCACGAAACTTGAACCATAAAAAGTTCTAGAACTGTTGTGAAAGTCCTCAGAGAGCTTCTCCAGCTTTCATTCTTACTGTTGTACAAGAATAATGGCTAGTCTGCAAAAACTAAGAATTATGTTCTTCAAAGAACATACAGAATATATTTGTTGGGTTCTTTCCAATTCTTTTCCAGCCTCTTTTTTTAGCTGTCAGTACTATTTGCCTCCTTTACATCTGTTTTGGATGGGGATAATCTCAAATATTTGAGGTGAAATCTTGGATATATTATTTCTGTGAGGCAAGAATTTTGTTTCTGTGTTCAAGAATAAATGCATAAAACATACCTTTAAATGTCCTTGCACTATCATATCTGAAATTCCCATTACTTTGCATGCCTGAAGATTTCCTTTAGTCAAAAAAAGCCCCAACAGGTTGCTCATAACTCTGTTTTTCTGTAAATTACTTACACAACGTAGTGCAATCTCATTCTATAAGAAGGCACGTGGTTGATGTTTTACATTTTTTTACAGAGTTTTGACTTGAAGTATTTGACCCACATTTTCTTCAGAGACACACAGGGCAAGAATAGAATTCATTTTACTACTTTTGGTATTTCATTATACTGTAACATACAGATAGAATTTTATGATTTTATTGTAATTTACAGCTAAATCCTAGAACTCCAGATCAATTGTGACTCCTCTTACAGCCAACAGAAATATTACTTAAATGACAATTAGATCCTCTAATTTGGATTTCTTTGGAAGACTCTAGAAGTAAAGAATTTAGCTTTACAATTTATGTAAGGAAATATATGTCCCTGAAGTATGTTCCAGAACATTAATGTGACTGAAACACTGGTTTAGGCTGATATTATTTTTGCAGAGTAAATACAGAAATATGCATTCTTTTTTACATAGCATGAAGTGAATAACAGTTAAATGTTCCTAAAATCCAGGAAAGTTAGCACTACTGCTAAATTAATTAGTTGTATGAGTTTTTTTGTACGGATCTCTGGGAAGCACTAAGACGTCTAGTCTCAGGAGAATAATGTCTTCATACCTGGATTTGAACTTGTCAGGTCTAACTAATGCCCACTTGGTTGCTTTACATGCAATTTCAATTCAGTGGAGAAAAATAGACACCTGAAGGAGTGATGAAAAATTCCTGCTAAGACAGATGCCTATGAAAAAAAAACTTATTTTCAGGGATGATCTCTTTTTCTTAATTTGCCCTAATAGAAGCCTGAAATGTCTTGTTTGGATGAGACAAATCCCACACTACTTGTACATGTAAGACATCAGTGACTGACATTATCCAGATTTCAAGGAGGTAGTCTCTTCCATTTTGTTTTTTTTTAAAAAAAGTAAAACAAAAAAAAAAGTAAATGGCTAGATTTTTGTCTAAGAAGTCCATTTAATATTGTTTAAAGCTTTCTGGTATAGAATCTTTCTGAATTCTGAAATCTCCTGATAAAGAGTAAGGTTCGTTTCAAATCCTTCAGTCCCTGAAAGTTGAAGAAGGCCACTGAAAGAATATATCTAAATAAATTAGTTGTCTAAGCTGTAGAGTGCATGAGTACCCTGTTGGTTAGAAATTTCCCCCTTGTGTACTTGTCTGGTTAGGAGTTTCTGATGACTCATTGTCTTGGTTTTATTTAGTATGGTGGGGCTACAGTGGCAGCTTCTGTAAGAAACTGCTGGAAGTTGTTCCCCTTTGTCCAGTGGACTCGGCTGGGCCTAGGGTGGACCCACTGCTGGCCAAGGCCGAGCCAATTGGTGGCAGAATATTCCCTGATAACACCTCTGCAATAACTTATTTAAGGGGAAAAACAGGGAAAAAAAAAAGGAGAGATGTGAAGATGCTGAGCTGGGGCAGAAAGGGGGAGGTGTGAGCCTTGTGGGCCTTGCAGCCCCCACCCTCTGGCCTCCCCCTGGGTGTCCATCTGGGCCTGACTTGGCCCGGCCCAGCTGCAAGAAATGGCAAGGAGATGAGATGTGAAGTGAACCTGAGAGGCCCCTGCCTGCCTGCTGTGAAGAATTTCTCATGAGAGGAACTGCTGCGGATACCAAAGTCAGTAAAGGGGAGGGAGGAGTAATGCTGCTCCTGACAGAGATCCCCCTGCAGCCTGTGGTGAGGACCATGGTGGAGCAGGTTGTCCCCCTGCAGTCCATGGAGGTCCACGGAGGAGCAGAGATCCACTTGCAGCCCTTGAAGGACACCACGCTGGGGCAGGCGGATGCCTGAAGGAGGCTATGGCCCGGGGAGGGTCCACACTGGGGCAGCTGTTCTGGAGGGATTGCACCCTGTGGAAAAGGACCCATGTCTGAGCAGTTTCACGAAGGACTGTAGCCCATGGGAGGGACTCCATGCTGGAGCAGGGGAGGAATGTGAGAAGTTCTTCCCCTGAGGACAAAGGAGCGGCATAAAGCGACATGTGATGGACTAACCATAACCCCCATTCCCTCTTCCCCCCTGTGCCGCTCGGAGAGGGGAAGGAGGTAGAGATAATGTTAAGCCTGGGAAGAGGGAGAGGTGGGGGGAGGTTATCTTGTTCTCTGTCTCATAATCCTGCTTTGACTTTAGTAATAAAATGAGCTAATAGTTTTCTCCAAGTTGAGTCTGTTTTGCCTGTAATGGTAACTTTAAGGATTTCTCCCTGTCCTTATCTCAAACCTCGAGCCTTTTTGTTATGTTATCTCTCCCTATTCCTTTGGAGGAAGGGGGAGTAAAAGAGAGACTGCGCAATCTTGTCCCAAGCAGGGCTAAACTACAACACTCATTTACTTTCTTAATGGTATATAAATTTACCAAAATTAAATCTCTGAGAAAAAGGAGTATAGAATATGTGTTTGTTAACACAGTGCTTTTCAAACCAAATTGCAGTTCCCTCTTTCACCCATTCCTTAGGTGTGCACTCTGTGGAATAAGCCTTGCTTTCTTAATACTCAATGATTCCTAGTGAGGCTCTTGCAAGTATTACCTTATAACAGTCCAAACTAGCACATAGATTTTTAATTAAGGATACCAAGGTTCAACTCATTGCATTCAGAAAGGGCTGGAAGATAATACTGATCTCTTCTTCTGCTATTTCCCCTCTCACATCCACATCCCAAACATATGCAAATTCCATTGGAATAGCTCATTAACTGTTTCATTGAAATTTTTGCCCTTTGGATCAATTCTAGACATTTTTCGCCTTTTTTCTTGCCATTTCTTTCTACATCCCTACCCATTCTACCTTTGCACAAAGAAAAAAACAAAATGTCAAAAAAATTTAATATTTTTAAATACATATAATGAACTACTGTAGAAGACAAGAAAATGGAGAACAAAATTCAAAGCATTTCTGGAAGTAATCTTTTATCCATCCAGTGGTTCACTGGTTACAATATTCGCTCAGGATGTGCAAAGCTACTACAAAATAACATTTTAATAAATACATGAGTTGTCTCCAAATGTCACAGTTTATAGTTCTAGGTGACTGCCAAATTATCAAGAATATGTGGAATTCCATTAACATGTAAATGTTGCCTACATTTTGTTCTGATCAGGAAACAAATATGCAATTGTGAGAACCTCCACATTTCTCAGAAAATTGAATTCTTTTTCTTCAGTCAGTCTGCTTCAAATATCTGATAATATCACTGCTTTACAATGCAATAATAGGGTTGGATTTTCCCATGCCTTCTATTTACAAAGTGGTTTGAAGCAAAAGACAATCAATGGTAATGCTCACTAGTAAGTGCTCAGTTTAGTTGTTGTTTTAAAATCTACAAAGGAGAAATACTTGTTTTGTGCCCATATTTTAATTTATTTAATTACATGCATTTGATACAGGGTTTATTTAGTCACTATGCTCTAAGTATTCACGTTAAACTCAGAATTAGATACAACTCTGAGAAGAGTAGGTTTATTTTACAGCTTAATTTTTGCCCACTCACTATAGAACCCATAACCATTCCTTTCCATTTTACCTACGTCCTTCCAAAAAACCCACCCCTAAAGCTGTTATTAGAAAGGCAGCTGAATCGGAGGCTTTAGACATCTCCACAGTCATCTTATCCATAAGTATGTACTTCGATGTCTCTGGATGCATTTTACCACTAGAATTAGTTCTAAATCTATCAGCTACTTAAAAATCCACATCTGGGCAAAGTAATTAAAGGAATCTGAGTCTTCGAATGTACTCCAAATAGCTCATGGCAGAAAAAACACCACACTTTGACAAATAAAGGTCAACTAGCTTTTCTTTAAATATCATATTGCACCTTTGTAATTCAAACAGTAGTTTTTTGGCTTAATATCTGCTTTCTTATTATATTTTAATCTCAAGAATTAAGCTACTAGTCCTCAAAATCCTTCAGCATAATCAGTTTTGAATCAGTTCAAATAATATGTTCAGCATGCAGAGGATTGTATGATCTCATTCTCTGCTTTGAACCAGATCATGAACAGAGCTGAAATTAGTGAATATGGTCATGATAATCTTATGCTGCCAGGAAATTAATTTCCTCTATTTCTTTGCTTCAGAAAGGATTTTACATTCTGTTTAATTGTTCTTAAAACATTGTTCATGGCTTGTAGCTCGCATTTGTATTTACAGAAGTAAACCTGTCAGAGTAGGAACAATAATATGTTTTAGAGGTTAGATCTGGACTTAAATTAACCTCTTTTTTAATTCCTCTCAGCTTTCTAAATTGGTAACAGAGAGATGACACAAAATAACAGGTTGTTTTAAATTGGTGGAGTCACTTCAGATTACATTGCTTACATTTTATAATGTTGCTAGTTATTATCACATGATGTAATGTAATTTGTCAAAATGACATATCAGTAACACCAGATGTCATAGGAATGTAAGAAGTGCCAGCCCAATTTAGTTGATTTGTCTTTTCCAGCCAGCCCATCTCTAATAGTGGTCAGTACCAGATGCCTCAGCAGAAGCAAAAAGCCTTCTACAGTGAAAAAGATTTGAAAAATTAGTGTACAGTAGCATTTTCTTTCTTTCTGAACCCTACTCAGCAAATGTTTGTCTTATTTTCTGCAATACAAGGATATAAATGTCTTCTGCTTTTGTAAACAGGACTATCATTCCTAATACAACCACTGTTTTATTTCCTCAGCGGTACCATCATTAGCTATTTCTGCATTCTATTAAAAATGTGACCCTTGGAATTCCCTGTCATACCCATGACAAGAAATTCCATTAATTTGTACACTTGAATTCTATCAATTCCTAGGTCCTTCTTATTAATTTAAATACATACTCCTTCAATTTCATTGACTTTCACCTTTTGTTCATTAAGAGAGAACAAAAACAAACAATAACATTACCTTTTCTAGAAACTAGTGCTAAATTAACAAAAAAAAATGGGCAGTCAGTAGAAATTAATAAATCATAAAAGGTTCTCTTTGCTCAGCTGAGTAAAACTGCCATATACATGAGTGGTTTTCTGAAACACTGGAGTGCTAACTTTTACATTCCTCAAGTGTCCCAAAAGTCTTCAGTTCCCTCTAAGTTTGATGGCATTCTTCATTCACACTTTCATGTCATTCTCAGCTTCTTTACTCCATATCTCAGCTGGTTTATTACATGTCATTTAGGAAGTGAATCAGCAAACCAAACCAAAGAAATATTTGTGCGGGTAATCACAAATACATTGATTATTTGCATGTATAAAGAAATTAACTATATTAATCTGTTCTCTGAAAAAGTACACCTCTGTGTGAAAAGGGAAATCTTTCAGAAAAGTAAGGGTTTTTTTTTTAAAAAAAATCTTATTTTGAGAGAATCAAAATTGTATTCTCTTCCAGATTGCATTTAGTTGGGGAGTCCCGTATATCATCTTCCATGCACATAGATGACAAAGCAGTAAAGTGATCTGCTTCCTTATTTTTTGTCAAAAGTTCAGATGACCTTTGCATAAGGAGTTTTTTACCAACTTGAGGCAGACAAAGGAATGTAGTCAAATTGCCTTTTCCCACAGACAGGGTTAGAGAAATTTCAGGAATACTTGTGTTAGCAAGAACATGTACTTTCCATCCTTCCTCATCCAAACTAGTCTGCTAATTTCTAGTTTCCACCACCTATTTAATAAGCAGAAGACAGTCACAGCATAGAAAACAGTAATTCGTCTATGAAAATGAATGGTTTACTGACATTCTGTTAAGTCAGACAGCAAAGATCAATTTCCTGACTTCTGGTAGGAACTGAGTGATCTTCATTTCATATCATCAGTTCCTGGGACAGTATCCATACAGTTCAACAAGACTGTTCCTCAGTGCTTGTTTCCCTCACAGAAGTAGAACTCACCATTTTTTTAAAGCAGCTTTTCCCGTTTGCTAGCTTTTGTGTGCACTACCTGCACTTTTATAAGGCACTTACTAGCAGTCTTGCTTCAGATTCTCAGAAGATCCAGAAAAAAAAATATGTTTATTTCCTCTTGACAAATGCTACCAAGCAATGACATGCCTAGATAACTGAGAAACAATGTGTATCCAAAGCACCATGGAGGAGTTAAGTTGATGAAATAGGTTAAAGTAGAGAAAATGTCATTGAGAATGTAACTGGCTTATGTTCTCTCCCAACGACAATTTCATTTAAAATAAGAAATGAGATTAAAAAACAGATTTTTGTCCCTAAAAATTGCATTAGTTGCTGAAAGATTCCCAGACAAAACAACCTACTGAAGTAGCACTGCTAGACAGTGAATGACTGACAGTCTGAGCAACCAGTCTCCTTAGGGGCATCTAAACCTAGTGCTTCATAGCAATCCAAATCCAGTAATGAGCCTCTAAGCGATAAACTATCTACTTTGCTGCATTTTGTTAGGCTTTAGTCCCAGAACCCTGGAGTATTTAGGGAAGAAAGAAGGGCAATATCATATACTGCAATTCAGTCACACTTGATCACATCTTTCTAATAACTAGATGAAGCTTGACCTTGACTTTGATGTTTATAGGGTAAAGAAAAGGTACAACACAAAGCTGAACAGGAGCAAGTAGGTAGGCAAAAGCAGACAAACTTTTTTTTTCTTTACAAACACTGAGTATTTTATTTAAAGTTTTTAAATTTCTTTATCTTATTTTGTATTCTGACAGGTATATATAGGGATTTAGATATATATTTCTTCATAAGCTCAAATCAAGCATACTGGCCTGAGAGCTATCATTGGCTTGAAGCACTTCTACTGCTAAACTGATAGGAAAAAGATTTCTTTTTAGAACTAATTAATTTTCCTTATTAATGACTTTGTGATACGCTATTAGGCTACAAGTAGAGACACAGGAAATTATGCACACCATGTAATTTTTCTCTTTCTGCTCCTCATAAATATATTTCTTAATCAGCCTTTAGCATTAGACTAAGATGAAATGTAAACTCCCTTTTTTTTTTTTTTTTCCTACAGAGGAAGGTCTAAAGTCAGGTTCATTCATTCTGGTACATATTTCTTGCTTAAGAATAGAATTCTACTAGAGACAAGATTGTGTGTACACACACGAGTCTGCAAAGGCATAAGTGGGAAACTGCAGGGACATAGGACGTTATTATTGATTTAGTGTGGTGGGCTCACCTGAGCCAGCAGCTAAGCCCCTACACAGCTGCTCGATTACCCTGCCCTATCCTAGAAGGACAGGGGTGAGACTAGGAAAATGAAAAGCAAGATGACTCATGGCTTGAGATAAAGACAGTTTAATAAGTGAAGGAAAGATAAAAACACAGCGCGTTCAAGTTCCTGAAGGATTTCTGAAGAAACTCTAAAGATTACTATTGTTGAGATAATGCAATGAGCAAAAGTCATCCTTATAAAACTGGTTGGCAACTCCTGTTTCCACAGTGCCATAAACGCCTCAGACCCTCTTGGTTATTTCAGTCCAAGGACCCTTCTACTCTCATAGGGCTTTTTTTTTTTTCTGACTTCAACCACACTACTTCAAATCTAGAAGCATTTGAGTTAGATGGCCAGAAAATATGTTCTTAGAAGACACCAAAAGCTCACCTTGCACTAGAGCCTTTTTTTTTTAATATAAAAACAGAATATGAAATATTTTGACACTGTATTCGCCCCATTAGGAACCCTCTGTTCTCCCAGAAAGAGAGACTAAATTAAGTACTATAGTTTTATTGCTCATAAACAACATCATTAGGAAAAGTCTTCAGGTTTCTTAGCCAAGAGTATTGGTAAAGGACTACGTAGAACACCTCAAGCTTGTTGTTTAGGTAACTATTAAATTGGCTTCCCATCACAGAAGATCCTTCAGGCAAATGCACTTCTCTACATGATTGATCTTTCTGTGAATACAGATACGGACAGGACTATTGTGATTTTAGTACACCTTGACCTTTGTAGAGGAGGCATATTTTAGCATATCATAACAACCTGTAAAGAGAAAAGTTAAAAAAATAATGCAGGACTGTGTACAGTATAGCTATTTTTTTTTTCAATAAGAGAACTATTATCATACCAAAAATGAGCACTAAACATGCTGGATAATTTTAATTTCAATCTAACAGAAATCTTAGGGAAAGCAGAAAAATAGAAAGAAAAAGGACTCTATAGGAAATAGGTGTTAGTACTACGCATGAATTTTTTTCTTCCAGGTTTTAATCACCGGTTTGAGTACTGAGGTTATGAAGCTAAGTTATAAATTACACTGTAGACAATTAAATAATCCTTCTGGGACTTAAATACGGACAATGGGAAGAAAATCACTGTAGGAAATTTATCTAAGGAAACCAAAAGGAATTAATGGGTCTTCAACATTTTGAAATTAAGCCCAAGTGAATTGCTATTGTTGGAGCTGATATGAGGAGTTATGTAGTATTTTCTCATTTTATTAGAATTAAATAAAAGATGCCAAGCCTTAATGAATTTAAATACTAATGTAATACAATTTCTGTGAGAAGGAAGGCACTCATTGAACAATTCCCTTGTTTACTTTAGGTGAAAAGTCCAGTGCCTAATGAGATGAAGGAAATCTCCATATGTTATTTACAATACTGTAAAGATGGCACTGTAAAGTACCAAAATCTTGCAGCTCTGTAAACAAGCTGATTAAAAAGCATAGCAGTGTGTATAATAAGGGAAAAGTAAACTTGTAATATGTTCTTAGATACAGTAACATGTTGACTTCTAAGCAACAATGGGCTATTATGCCTGATTCATCAAAGAGAAATGGGTAGCTTTTTTTAAATGTTAATGAATAAGTGCCATGTACTGACACATTTATCCACTTTTGCATTTTATTTATTGTATTGTTCTGGAGATAATAATCTCAGTCATTATTATTAACCTATCAAGAAAGCTTATAATTATTTATGAAAACAACGGATATCATTTGTTACGTTTGTGACCAACTGCAAGCGCAGTTTTAGGCACTGAGTATTAGAAAAGCCTTAAAATATTAATTTGTGTCTTCATCTCCTCAGAAATTTAGAAATGGTATATGACAATGTATACTCAGGGACTAAGTTTCTCCTTGAAAAGTTAAAGATCGTTCAGCCCTAATAAGAGAAGAGATAGCATCATTCTCCTGTAAGCCTCCACAGAGTAGTAGCTGGTAGAGAAACGCTGCTACAAAACATATTCCCAAGTAATGATCAGACTTGCTACCCGATAAGTGTTAGCTTTAAAGATAGTTACTAAGCAACTCCATGAGAAATGTACCTCAGGGAAAAAAATCTAGATGTTAGTTTCATAATAGATGTCAAATTTTTTTCCAGCTGGGAATTTTTCCTGCACTATTTTCTCTTTTCAGAATAGACCAAAAGCATCTGCTGGAAATGTGGCATCCATATATACAAATCAAACACTTTATTGTTGTAACTCAGTAATATAAGAGAAGAACTTGCCACAAAATCTTTAGCTCAGAAACCATGCTATCAATTCACAATAAAAACGCTCTGTGCTATATGAAAATTTGAATTAACCTACTTAATTTTACACAGTAATATATCCATCCCTGTTACCACTTTATATTATATATACAGTGATGGGGATGTTCCCAAATGAAAGGGGAATATTAAGTGGCACAAAACAAGTGACACACAGAATCTATATTCATTATAGATTTAAGCAGTGAAATATAATAGTCTGTGCTTAGCGAGGCAGATTATTATTATCAGATATTGGTTGTATGTGCTGAATGACACAACTAACCCAAATAATATATTTTCCATGGCATATAGCAATAATATTTTAATATGTACTGTTTTTTTTTCACAAGTATTATTTTATTTAAAAGGATAAAGTTCTAACCTGCAGGCTCTATAAAACTGTAATTCTGTCAGCAGAATTATATCCAGGATGCACATAGCCTTATTTTAAGTTGTTTATTAAACTTGTTTAAACAGATTCAGATGCCTAAATTTGGACCTCTACATGAAAGCTGTGTCAGAGTTTCTGCTGTAGCCAATGGAGGCTCGGCTGATATAGAGAGTTTTTCAGCTCACTCATAATGAAGGCCAGTCTCTGGACTCCACTGATTGTACTGACTAAGTGTCCATTGAACAGGCTGTCATTACAGACAGGGCAACATTTCCTACACATAAAGCTTGAATGCCATTTCATTCACCTTAGGACATCTGAGACTTCAACAAGATCTGTCAGATGTCACATAGTTTCCAATGAAGATCTACTTCTTTCTGAGGTGGTGGCTGGAGAACAGACAGGGTATCCTGGAGGATCTAAATGTCATTAGATACTACCAGTTAGGCAATTCAGTAGAGCTTCTAGCTCACCTGTAGATCTAAGTGAAGCTATACCTAGGTGTCTTAATATGCAGCGAATCACACCTGTAATGACACAGCAACTTAGAATCTCTAGTGGAGAATGTTAATGAAGAATACAGTGTGTTTAAACCTCCTTTCCCCTTCTCCATTTAAACCACATGTTTACAAGCTCTTAAAGAGCTTGCTGAATTATTTCAGGTTTATTAATGATGGGAAAACATGTATTTCTAGAAATTTACTGAGGATGAACTCTCTCATAGTTAAAAATTATGTAGCTTAATGGAATTCAAAGAGTTCAAGACGAATGACCTTAGTGTATTTAACCTACAAACCTTTTATTGTTACTGTCTATTAGCACATATCTTGTACAAGAGACAGGACAAGTACACTGCATTTCTTCTATATTGTCTCTGAAATTGCAAAAGTAGGCACCTAGCCTCTTTGAGACCTAAAGGCACTGGACTGGCTTTATATTCTAACAGCTCTAGGCAAATTTTCCTCATACCAATTTGTGTATAGATTTTTGTGTGCAAAACTTCCACTACCACAAGACTGTGTGGGAATGCATTCCATTAACTGTGTGTTACCTGAAAATATGCATTGCTTTGTTTGGAGTTTATGCTTGATCATGGGATATCGTATCACTAGCTCTTGTACTGACATAAATATTTTAGCATGTGCATTGTTTCTGCCTCTTTCTGAATGGTCGCATTTTCATTGTACTCATCATCTTTCTCAGATGAATCAAGATCTATCAACTTAGTCAGCAGTGAAAGGTAGAAAAGGGAGGCAATTGTCAAGTGTCCAGTTTCACGGATGTATTGGTTAAGATTTTCCAGAACTGATTTTTTCCAAAAAGTCATGGAAATTCAGCCTTCAAAAAACAATCTCTTCCAGCTGGTGAACCTACTCCTGTCTCTCCTTTCTCCTCACCGTACTGTCATGCGTGAGACACAATCAATGACTTATAGTGGATTTGGACACTGGGGCTTGTTTAAGAACCAACTAGAGTAGAGCTTTTAACTTACTTTATCTCACGTCCTCATTTGTTCACACCTCCTGATCCCCAGTGCTTGCTCTCAACTTCCCTTCCTCATGGGGGGATTGCACCTGGCCCAGGAATTTTCTGCAGAAATTCATGTCAGTTCGTGCTGTCCATCTGCTTAAACTCACCAGTCTTGGGCATTAATGGTCAAGGTTTCTGGGCATCCTCCAGCACTTGTCTTCACTCAGCTCTCTGATCTCCTGGATCTTCTTTCTCTTCGAGGATCTTTCCTTCACTCAGGACCTTCACTTTCTTGTTTCCAAGCTCCCTTCTTCTTTCTGGGACCATTTATTCTTTATGGGAATTCTTCTTTAATGCACCAGCTCTTCTATCTGGATGTGAAATCCATAGTTTTGCCAGTCTGAACTGTGTATGTACAGAAGTACAACATATGATCAGACTTCTAACAGGTAGTTCTGTCTCATGTTTCTTTATTTATTGAAGGATTCAGGGCAGGTTACTTTTGCTTAGTCAAGGTGTTACGAAAATTTACAGCCAATCAGTATCAGTTGCAGTAAGCAAGTAACAGATCTCTGCTTTGGAGTTCAAAAGTTCAGTTTTGGACTCTCTGCTCCACACCCCCACCAAAACATACACTCAACTGTCAGCTGCCTGTTAGCACTCACGATTTAAACTATTTTTTTGCCTCAAACACATACATACAGTCCTCGTGTGCATTTGTTAAGTCACTCCACACCTACCCCTCCATTCAATTAAATTAATTTTTATGGAAAAAGTCACTTTGCTATCTAGTGAATTACTAAATACCATACTTCCCACTCTCAACGGATATAGGTGCCTGAGTGTATTATGAGAATAATCATTCTCTTTTTACTTTTACCATGGCACTTAATGATTGTAGCAGCTGTGTCAATGTTACTAAGCAATGACATTGAATAGGAGCAGGACCCTGAAGTGAAATGGTTGGTGCTGGGTGTTAAGACATGCAATCTCGGCATGAGGTTTACCTGTCTGAACAGGCCCTGAGAAACTACAGAACATGACATGAGAAATTGCTGAACACAACAAATAACACAGTAAGAAGCTGGCAAAAGTCACAGCTAGTGCTGTAAGGAATGGTTCTATTGCACAGATGTGAGAAACAGCCAAGGTTCACAGAAAACTGTGGGGAGCATTGGGGGATTTTTTGGGGAGAAGCATCTAGGTAACCATACTGGTGATAGAAGGTAAGGCTGAGATGACCTAGGTAACAACATCAGAAATACCAGATTTGGGTAAGAGTGTAGAAAAACTGAGATCACTGGAGAAAAATAATTACATGTGAGTGGTTTATTTGGGAGGAAACAAGGGTGGAAAAAGGAAGGATCAAGGTGGATGGGAGAGAACTACAAATATAGGAAAAGGAAGAGAAGGGGAGGAGGCTTGTTGTAAGTAAGCAAGTGGCTGGTCAGTACACTTGTCCGACTGACCCTCACTACTTTTTGCTTCATCATGTCACTCTGTTTCCTATGGGTGTCTGTTGGAAAGTCTAAGTGACAGCAACAGGAGACTGAGTTGTGTGTGTACTTACCTAGTGAACTTCAGTCCTCTGTGTGCATGTGTGTGTGTGTGCATGCACGCATATCTGCCTCTCTGAAATACATGTCTAGTCCTGCTGCTGGCTGGACCTGCAAGCAGGAAGACTAGCAGCTTTGGCAAATGTGGGAAAATGTGGGAAACGGTGATAATCAGGAGGTTTACTTCTAAAGTACACTCTAAATTGAAACTAAGACAATCGTGTAGTCACATGCAATGCTACTTCATACATTCTTATTCAGTTTTCCCTTTCTAAATTTGATGGGTCACTCCAGGATGATGGTCATTTTTCCTTGCGATTCCACACCTGTGGTCATCTATCGCAATCTTTTGTAAACTTTCTATTCTCTTTGTGTCTTCTGGAGGAAAGATGACAGAGGAAGAGTTTCTGCACAGGACTGAGTTGTGAGGGAGAAACGATGAGTATCGCCATCATGCTGATGTTTTCCATTTTGTGCTCTATTCCTTATTCTTAAGATCTTTTTTATTTTAGCTGAAGAATTTAAAAATAATTTTATAGTACAAATTCTCAAAAAAATATTAAATTAATAGATACAACCTATCCCTGATTGGACACCAAATTGGAAGTGTGTTGGGTTTGTGTGCAGGGGGACTACAGCTTCTGTGAGAAGCTGCTAGAAGTTTCTCCTTTATCTGGTGGACCTGGTCAGCTCCAGGGCAGACTCGCCACTGACCGGGTCCAGGTCAATTGGTGATGGTGGTAACACCTCTATGATAACGTATTTAACAATGAGAAAACAAAGCAGCAGTGCGGGGAGAGATGGGGAGGCACAGGCCTTGTGGGCCTCACCCCCTGGCCTCCTGCTGGGAGCGGTCTGGGCCTCGCACAGCCCAGCTAAGAAAGGAGAGGAGGCAAGAGAAGTGAAGAGAGGATATATGAGAGAATATAAGAGGCACCTGCCTGAGTTTGATTGTGAGGAATTGCTTGTGAGAGGAGCAGCTGTGGATGCCAAGGACAGTGAAGAAGGAGGGAGAGGAGAAAAGTTTCTCCTGGCAACATTTCTGTGGGAAAAGAACCCATGCTGGAGCAGTTCATGAAGGAACGTAGCCCCTGGGAGGACCCCATGCTGGAGCAGGGGAGGAATGTGAGGAGTTCTTCCTCCTGTGCTGCTCAGGGAAGGGGAGAAGGTGTCTTTGTCCAGAATGAAGTTAAACCTGGGAAGAGGGGAGGGATGGAGAGGAGGGTGTTCTTAAGATCTGGTCTTCTCTCTCATCCTACTTGGGGTTTATCGTTAAGAAATTGAAACAATTTTCCCAAAGTAGAGTCTGTTTTGTCCGTAATGGTAACTGTTAGATCATAGATCATAGAAAAAGATCATAGAATAGTTTGTGTTGGAAGGGACCCTTAAAGGTCATCTAGTCCAACCTCCCTGCAAGGAGCAGGAATATCTTCAACTAGATCAGGTTACTAGATTATCTCTTCCTGTCCGTATCTCAAACCTCGAGCCTTTTTTTTTATGTTATCTCTTCCATTCCCTCAGAGGGTAGAGAGGGTGAGTGAGTAACTACATAGGGCTTAGTCTCAAGTGGGGCCATACTACAGCAGAAAGGCAGCAGAAAAAATAAACATTCTGAAGGAGAAATACAGAGTTTGAGATCTGATCTGAGCTCAGTTTTCCTGTGTGGTGCTTTACGACTGGAACTTTCAGAATTAAGGAACCTAGGCATAGAGAGATTTATGCAGACCTTGTTAAACCTGAGATGCACCAAGATCAGTGCTGGCTGATGTATGAATGTATAATCTTTAAGATCTCCTGTCTGATAACTGAGCCACAGAAGCAGAGACATTCACCACAGCAGCAGAAGGGACAGCTAGACAATGAATCTTCAAACAGGAGACCCTAAATAATATTTCTATGATGGAAAAAAAAACCCAACCCTGGAACAAAAGCTTCTACTGCATTTATTAAAATGTCTACTTGGTTGTCTCGGGTGAATGATCTCAGAAAATCACATGTCCATGTTAACAGAAACCATTACTGCATTACTAAGTAAGAAGAAAATAACGGAAAGACTGATGCAGATCATTGAAGGAGAGCAAATACTATGCTAGCAATGAAATGCATGTTAGTCCAGCTCTTCATCTCCCTGGGATGAATGAAGCTTTCTCACTCAACTGGAACGTGAAACAAACAAACATATAAATAAATAAATTACAATTTCAGATATTCAGGAAGCTGCATTTCTTTAGCAAAGAAAAAAAAAGCAGTATTAGAATATCAGCTGGGAATCCTTTCTTTCAGGTAAATTCAATCTTTTAGTTTAACTGAGTTCTTAATAATCAGGTATATATTCTGCTTAAGTCTTTACATGCAAGTGAAATCCTAGAAATTTATCTTGTTGAAGATTTGAAGTACTAGCTCTGAGGTTATTTGGCAATGAAAGTAAAAACTGTAACAGTGCTGCAAATTCTTCCTTACGCAAGTCTACTTCATGTTTATATTTATTGACCATTATTAGCATGAAAATATGATAGGAAAGGTCACTCTAGAACTATCTACTTGCTGTGTACTTTTTTCCTTTGTCTGTTACTGCTAACTTGCTAAGTTTACATGTCAAAACAAAGTATTCCCAGCCCCTTCTGTTCCACTGATACCAGAAAAAAAACACAAGCTTTGCCTCTTGGTTCAAATATCAACTCACTTGTTACCAAGGAACTTATTTCAGAATACTAAATTCCATTTGCACTTTACTGCATAAAGAAAGCTGAAATGACCATAGCTTGCTTTCATAAGCTATGAGGTAACAGCTGTGCAATACTGGCAGTGCTTTGCTTGTATCAGAAATAAGCAAGTCCACATCTAACCGCTTTCTGTCTTCTCCAGTACATTGAATCCAGTTTTGAACATTACAGCAGAACCTACTCTTTTAGTGGGCTGAAGTAAACGTGAATTTGGCAATGTTGGCAAAAAAAACTTATCAATATGGTAATGTGCACTCAGACTTTTTTAAAAATCAGCTAACACAGAGGTATAATAACATGGAGAGGGTACCGTTTTTCACAGCCTGCTTCATAGGACTGTCTCCTAGCTCCAGGGCTCAATTGCAGATTCCTACTGAATCCAGACTGCATGTCAGGTTGAGATAGATAATTTTTCCCCCAAGCTTTGGTTTACCTTGAAATGAAATTGGGCCTGCAGGAAAGAACCTCAGGAGGCCTTTGACTATAGAGAATTGGTGGAGACGGTCACAGAGAATGAATGCACCTCAGTTCAGAGGCTTCCATAAAGATCTTTTTCCTGATCTCAATTAATTCTGCTTCAAAATTTGCTGACAAGGACTCACAAGCTACAGTGACAAGTCTCCAGTTCCTAGTATATTCCAGGTTCCAACGTTTGGCCTGGAAATTATTCTTTTTCTGAATAGTACTGATTTCTACATATATGTGTTCCTCCCAGTGGGGATTGTGTCATGACTGAATACTAGCAAACTAAATTCTAACAATAGTCCTGAAGTCCTAAAGGACTGATAGATTTGAATGCTCTAGCTTCAGAAGTAAACTAAACTCCTGTTCTGGAGTTGGAGGAATGTGGAAGGCTAAGGTTTGGTTTATAGCTTCAGGGGCAGTTTATCCTTTTGCCTAGAGGTGGTTCACACAACTCACCAAAACTGAATCTTTTGGGTAAGTTCCAGGAATCTTTGATTACTTTGCTTGATCCACTATGCTAAAAGTGGTTGTATTTCATTTCTGGTGTACAAGATAGTAATGTCTCTATCGCATTTCAAGACATTGTAGATTGAAACGGAGTATATAAATTTCCAGTATTAATGTGACAGAGTACAAGCTGCATGTAACATCAAGAATTATGAAACTTTGCTACTTAATTCAAATATTGCTCCTCTGCCCTTAACTTTTATTTATATTTTCAATTTTGAACGTAAATATAAAACAACAGTGGTAGTGAAATCAGAAACTCTGGTTGCCAGTAGTTTCTTCATAAATAATTACAAAATACAAATTTCAAAAGTATATTTATAGTACTTGACTATGGACTTGATGCTATAAGTGCTTGTGATTAACAAAGTAGAGTATTTTCTCCTTGAACAGTTTCTTGCAAAACTTATTTTCCTAATGCTTTTTACAAAGTGAAAGAACATTTCTTTAGATTGCAAAACTTCAACTTGCAAGACACTCCTCCCCCCAGATAAAAAATGCAGGACAACATTGTTACTATTCAGGTATTTTCCCAACTTACGTATCTGTGCTAAAGCTCAGACAGACTACCTAAATTCACTTGACATTTGAATGAAAACTGTGTTCTTCAAGCTCTACAGATATAACCTAGCTGAAATGATGACTATAAACACAGATATACAGCCCAACTTTCTGTAAATTCTCTCATTAATAAATAAAAGATAATTTAGTAGAGTGGCAACATCATTCTCTAACCAAAGAAGAAGCAACGCCGACAGATGTTCATTTGACATGGATGAATGGAGGTACATTTTCATCACGTTAAGCTAGGGAATTCTATATGATTCAGATGCTACAGTCAGAAAACCCGACGTTAATTTCTTACTGCAGTGTTTGGAGATATGCAATAGGCTGTGTTTTTATACAAATATGAGGAACAGACATTTATATTCATTTTCCCTTCACAATATATCTCTAATTCTTCTGATAGTTGAGAATTCTTATCAGCTCAGTCAGCAACATGTTCACCCCTTTCCTAATCATTTTCATGGCTTGCTCATACACAAGTCTTCCTTGCAAATTGCATTTCTGTCTTTTGGAAGCAAATGGTGCCAAAAGACCATTTTAAAGATACGAAAATGCAAAAGGATTCTTCCACTGAAAGATAAGACTTTGTATAGAAAAAAAAAAAAGTTAAGCATGTCTTAATGAAAAATATGAATGTATAATTTGTTGTGAACGTGTCCCTCATGTTACTCTTTCATAACTAAAAAAAAAGAGATCTTGTATCAATATAATAGCTATTTCTAAAGACAGCTTTCATTTTGCTCAGTGAGACATACCAGGTCCCAAAGCATTGCTGCAAGATTGCATGACACAAAACAAAAGTTATTTTTAATTATTATGTATCTGTAGCCACTGAGCTTAATACTTCTACAATGGAAATGTCTCTCATTCTTAAGATCTCATTTATCCAGCTCTAGAAAGATTTTCTTTCATCAAGTCTAGTCTCACAAACTTTTAGATTATTTATTACATAAGAAATGAATGGCTGGTTAATTCTATCAGTAGTTCAGAATTATGATCTATATGCACCCCCTCCTGTGTAAAACTATGTGTATGCAAATTATTATGGTTGCTATGAAGCACAAATGACAACTATGCAAATATTTTATTCACAGTATTTCACAACAGGATTTATGCTGTCTTTTATGTAAAGAAGTACTCATTTTCTTAGACCAAATCTTGGATTCACTTGCAGCAATGCAGTAAAATCTCATAGATGTTATTGGTAGGCCTGCAGAGAAGAGCTGAATAATATTGGATGCGTTATTACTTTTTACATTATATTGAAGATGTTCTTCAGGGTTTTCATCCAGAATTTTGGCCAAAGGCAATAAACAGTATGACCCACAAACCATTCTATCTTGGAAGAGCTTCCAAACTATATTTGCATTGATTAAAACAATTTTTTTTACCTAATAACCAATGACAAGACAAACATATCTGAGCTGTTCTTCCATAAAGGGCTATGTAAAACTTCAGATTCTGCTCCAGTCATCAACAAACTGCTGTGTGGTTGCCCAGTACAGAAGCTTTTCTGTTTAACCAGAATCACTACTAAGCTGGTATCAAGAGAAAGACAAAATGAAATCTGACAATGAATGGAGCCTTTACACTTTATTGTAAAATTAATGTAGATTTCCAGATTTAACTAGGGCTCTCTGATTGTAATGTCAAACCCTTATCAAAGAAGTCTAGTGAGACTCCATTGTTTTTCTATATGAATTCTAAATTATAATGACAATAAACTGTTTTAGCATTGTGCATTTAAAGTTCGTTATGACACTTCACAGTAAGCTAGACTCACTTGGATCTTCAGTCTAATGTTTTATTCCACTGCCCAAGGTGTACTAAAACTGACCCAAAATACACTGCTTTTTATTTCTAATTGTTTAAGGAATTCAATTATTCTCAGCAGGTGCTGTTCAATGCTTGTTTAAAATGCCATGTATATGCTTGTTGGAAATATATACTTCTTGTTTGTTTACTACCTTATCATAAAACAAAAATTGCTTGTGGAAATTAATGCCCAGATGTACCTTCTCACGTAAGAATATTTGAATTTAGAAACTACATTCATTTTCAGATTTGAAGAATAGATAAAGGGTTGTTGACTGGATCTTAAAGAGTTTATTGATTATGTTTCAAAAAAAAAATAACATTCTATTTTTCCAATAAATTTTCTGTTGAATGCCTTTCTTTATGTGGTGCATATGGAAAAGATTAAAAATTATTCAGATTATGATAAAGGATTACTTTTTTTTTAATTCCATGTGAGCTAGAGAAGCTAAAAAAACCAGGAGTCATCGGAGACAAGACAATTCTCTTGTGTCTTAGGATTCCAGGACATTTGTTTCTAGAGGGAGAGATGGTTAACATAACATAGCATGCAATCTAAACATGAAATTATACAAAATTTATCCCTTTACTGAACTTTACAGTTAATGTGTGACAACTTTAGGAGATCAAAATATGTAAGTACATTTTATTTTTTGATAATTTTGTTACTTTCATACATCACTGATTGTAAAAGAATAGACATTATTTTAAAATATTTCTGCTTGCAAAAGAAATGTCAGAAATTTTTATTATTGCAGACTTCAAAAATTGTCCCATCATGTAAGCAATGTATTTCATATCTGGAGCAGATGTAGTAAACAATTACTTTAAGAGACCTATTCTGATTAAACCCGCACATAGTAAAAAGATATTCAATGCTGAACAGTCTATGGAGCTACTAAAGACAGAGAAAGCAAACTTAGTGGTGGTGGAGAGAAGACTGTTATTTTTGTCATGTTAAAGAAGACCTTGCAAGCCTCAAACAAAATGTATGTGTTTTTAGAAATGGGAAAATCCTTCAAAATCTTTTCACTGTTCTGAATATTTTGCTGCTTTTCTCTGTATGGTGGCCGGTAGTATAGGTACCACTGATAAACCGCGCAAGAAGAAATAGTGCCCTCTCCCCAGCTTCTGGCAGAAGTGCCTCCGCCATCCCAGCAGCCTCATGGGCCATTTGCCCCAGAAGTCACTCCCCCTCCCCCAGTCACCTCATCAGTTGTGACTGGGGCAGCATGCCTGGGAGCATCAACCACCCCTGGCTTTACCCAGAAGAACATCAGACCCAGAAGGCCCTAACTCTACCTACATGTGGGGGCACCATTTTATTTTGGCCATCATTTTATGACAAGGGACTGCCATTTTATGGGAGGGAGCTGCCTTTTTGTTAAACAACATAACCCATGTGTTTTCATACTACTCTGTGACTGACATCCATTTCTTTAATATATTGTATATACATGTATATTTTTATATATATAAACCTATAAAATTTAAAGTGGTCACATTCTTGTATGCAGTGGTTGGGGAATTCCTTTTGTTACGGGCTTGTGAGCACACTGCTAGGGACAACTAGTCCTGCCAAACAGTCACAGGACTACCTGAGCACATGAGTGTATGACAGCATCAAGAAATGGCCATTAGGCTAGAATGTGTACGTGTGTATATAGATATGTGTATATGAATTTACACATTAGAATATAGTCCATCTAATGGATGTTTCGGGAAGAGATACTTACACAGTAGTAAAAGGCAAGCTTTCAGGTGGAATATGCAAGATCTTTCATAGGACAACTAAAGTATATGAAGAGATAAGTGTGAAGAAATGAAGCTAGGCAGAAATATTCAGAACCAATTAACACTAAAAGGGCACTTCTTAGTCCCTGAAGAGAGGCATTCTTTGCCTAAACTTCTACTGCAAAGCAAACACATGGTATGATCTACACAACAGGGCTGGAGGCAGTTCAGCTTTTATTGTTATTTCTGCCTATGTTCTGTGTTGAATGTATTTCTTTTTACAGCTGAAACTTGAACAACTGACTTTTTTCAGAGGCTCTATAAATTTTGAAAGGTGCTTAATGGAGGTCTAGTGAAATTATTTTGACATAACTACTCATAGGCACAAACTAGCATATGCATTCAACAGCATTTTCCCTTTGCATAAGCTGAATCCATTTCAGAGCATGCAGAACCCTGGGAAAAGTTATAGTTGAAAAAGAGGAACATTTTTGAAAGGTTCAGTGTAAGGCAGTCATCTGGATTATTTCTCTATTCTCAAATCTCTATAAGAATCCTTCCGTTCAAGAAAGCCTGGTTTGTACTGAGTTTGAAGACTACTTTTCCTTTCTTCAGCCAAGAATTCCATGGAATTTTTGAGCTTCTGCCAACACAGAATGCAAGTCTGACCTTGTGTCCAGGGTCTGGGTTCTTTTCTTGTAGATGACCTATTACTTTCTTCTAGGAGAACTTCAGAAATAAGTATCAATATTAAATTACCCTCCTCTAACAGTGCAGGCAACTTTTGCAGGACAGAGGAAAAGCATTAGTAAAAGAACTTGAGAAAAGTAATATTTCATCCATATGCTCTCTGCTTGATTTGTTAGTAAACAGAAGGTTATATAGTTTCTGGAGATTTTGTAGCATTTGAAAAACACAATGTTTCCACAGTTGTCAGAAATCAGCTTAGGAAACCACAAAATATTAAGAGTTGTTGGTCTAATAGAGCTGCAAATTTTCAAACTGTGGTACATCAAAATCTGTGAAATAGATCTTTATAGACTATTGGCAGGAGAATTAAATTACATGTAAAATAGGCAAGAAATGAGTCTGTTCTGCCCACTGATGTAGGTGATCATGTTTTCATATGTGGTGCATATTAGGAGTGTAGCTGATTCATGGGAGGATACATCCCCGCTGATGCAGAGTGGAGCCAGCTGTAGAGTATTAAATATTCACCTGTACTCAGGTTGCATATACCAATATTCAGAACTTACACCTATCCTAAATGTCACATTTCTGAGCTCTGGAACTTATTTCAGTTCCTATTGCCCTCATTGGGAGCTGCTTACACACAGCAGCCTGCAAGATCAAACCATTAATCTGTATGATAGCAGGCTGTTTTACTCTGAAAGTAAGAGAAGTAGAGAAGTTCATTTGCCCCCCTGAAGAAGGCTAGTTGTCTGAAAAGACAATTATTTCAGCCTTTAACTCAATCTGGTAACTATTTCATCACCATCTAATATCAACATTCATGAAGCAAAGTTATTTAAGATTCTCAGGGCAGGAAAAGATTGGAAAGGGAGGATGAGTGTATATAAAGAAAGGCTACCAGCTAAACAAGCGTGTGCAAATATGATCCCAAGGTTAAGGTAATTTGATTACTACTGCCCCCTGTTCTCCAAATAAAATCAGTATATAAAAATATTAAACCAATATTTACTTGAGCAGCCAGGCAATGAAGTAAAAGTACTATTGACTGTCTATAAGCACAGGCTGGGTTTCACAGTTTGTCACAGGCCATGATGCAGTCAAAATCTGATGAAGATGAAAGAGCCCCTTGCCCCTAACTTGTCCATTCAGATTACAAATCCTCAATTGCTTGCCTTCTTGCTGTTTAAGACAGGAGAACCACAAGCTATGTAAGAATCACAATATAACCTTCCATCGTAACAGTATGCCAAAACAGCCAAATCCACGTTTTTCAACTGACCAGAAAGTCTGGATTTATGAATTTTTGGACAACTATGCTATGTACTGTTCTTAGCAGACGTCTCTGATATTGGAAGATAGCTGAAATCAGTCATGTAAACAGTTTGTCCATTTTTCTGCATATGTGCAGTCACGTGGCTTCCAGACTACTTCTTCATCAGTCTCTTGCACCGCAGCAAATTGATGCAATCCCCAGCTAGATTTCATCTCCATTAAACAGGAAGAATTTATGTCATCCCAATAATACTCCTACCACTCAATGAAGAGAAAGCTCCACAAGGTCCAGGAGCAGAACCATCTTCTTCATTTATTGCTCAGAAAGAAATGGTGGCTGAGAAGGGAGTAGAAGAAATGAAAGCAGCACCTTTCCAGTGAAAATGAAAGTCATATGTACCCCTGTGCTCTACTGAGATCTCTCTCTGTAACCCAAGTAGGGTTCCCAGCGCATGGTACCTCAACTAACAAGCACAGCATTTGCCAACTTCTTTGTCAATCATTTTGCTTCCTTTTTTTTAAACATATCTTGTAAGCTTCTTGAAGCAATTGTACCCTGAGCTCATGGTTTGCAGCCCCACCCCGATCTCTCTGCAACCTCTGAATACACCACAATCTAAATAAATAAAATTGTATACTTCATTGTAGTAGTAGCAGTCTTTTCTAAGCAGATGCTTAGGTGGAGTTTTTTTGTCTTCTTACCTGATGTAAGAATATGCCTGATGAAAGAATACACCACTGATTGTTAGTCTCTTTTTCTATCTTGCTCTCTTTATTCTTAACAATTGAAACAGGAAGCCAGAGAAAGACAAACACCATAAGTTTTGAGGGAGTAAAAATCCTCTTCACTAATACAGAGATTTCAGAAAACAAAGACAGCAAGTTCCAGTGTAAGCCTGTTTTGCTTATTTTTTCTTGTTCAGTATTTTTGGTTTTAATCATTTGACACAGGTGATCCTACTTGCTTTTATGGAAAAAAAAAATCATGACAGAATTGGAAAGACATAAACTCTTCTGAGATCAAGAATGCAGACAAGCAAGGTAACTTTGTGTGCAGCTCCACAGCACATACTCTTCTGTACCCAGGCAACAGTCTGTGTTCCCACCTTGATTTGTGTTACCAGAAATTCCACAAATAAGTTCGGTCTCTAGAGCAAGAGCTATCCAGTCCTGCTCTTCTATCTAATCTGTTATATAAAGACATATCAGTAAAATGATAATCCTAGCTGGAGCACACACTTGAGGGGAAAAAAAAAAAACAACACACCAAGCATGCAGCTTTGCAATTTTAAAGTCACTATAGTAACAAGCAGTGATGGACAGTGGATGTGAAGCTTATTCAGGTTTCCCTAACCTCCCTAGTCAGGGAGGTCAAAGTTCTAACAGCATAGCAAACACATAGAGTTTGTCGTAGTTCAGCCCCAATCCGGACCAGACTACGCAGTCTCTCTCTCACTCCCCCCACCCTCCGAGAGAATAGGGAGTGATAATTTAAGAAAAGAGAGATAATTTAAGAAAAATGACTCGAGGTTTGAGATAAGGACAGGGAGAAATCCTTACTGTCACGGGCAAAACCAGACTGGACTTGGGGAAAACTATTCATTTATTACTACAACTAGCAGGATAATGAGACAGAGAAACAAGAAAACCTCCTCCACCCCTCCCACTTCCCGAGCTTAACATTATCTACCTCCCCCCGAGCGGCACAGGGGGGAAGAGGGAATGGGGGTCGCGGTCAGTCCATTATGGGTTGTTTTACGCCGCTGCTTCACAGTTGGGGGAAGAACTCCTCACATCCCTCCCCTGCTCCAGTGTGGGGTCCCACCCATATGCCACAGTCCTTCATTAAACTGCTCCAGCGTAGGTTATCTCATCCACGGAGTGCAGTCTCTCCAGAACGGCTGTCCCAGCAGGCCCTCCACGGGCCACAGCTGCATTCAGGCATCCACCTCCCCCGGTGTGGGGTCTTTCACAGGCTCCAAGCTCCAAGTGGATCTCTGCTCCTCCGTGGACCTCCATGGGCTGCAGGGGGACAACCTGCTCCACCATGGTCGTCACCACAGGCTGCAGGGGAATCTTGGCCAGGAGCCACATTACTCCTCCCCCTCCTTCACTGACCTTGGTGTTTGCAGCTGTTTCTCTCACAAGAAAAGTTCTTCACAACAGGCTGGCAGACGCCTCTCAGAATCTCTTCACATCATTCATCTCATCTCCTCTCCACTTCTTGCAGCCAGGCCAGGCTGAGTTGGGCCCAGTCGGCCGCCTGGCGAGAGGCCAGAGGGTGAGGCCTGCAAGGCCCCGGAGGCCTGCGCCTCCCCCTCTGGGCCTCTGCCCTTGCTCAGCTTCGTCACATCTTCTCTTCTCCTTTTTTTTTCTGTTTTCCCCTTCTTAAATACGTTATCGCAGAGGCGCTATCACGGAACATTCTGCTCCAAATCGGCTCAGCCTTGGCCAGCAGTGGGTCCGCCCTAGGCCCGGTCGAGTCTACTGAACAAAGGGGAGCGACTTCTAGCAATTTCCTACAGAAGCTGCCACCTTAAGCCCCCCTCACTAAGCAAAACCACAACAGAGTTTTACTCTTAATCTTCATTCCCATATTTTCTTCACTCCAAATCTTTGCTTCTGGTGTCATGTGGAAAAAAATTTAAAAGTACTACTTTTTCTATTGGAACTCCATACAGCAAAAGTTAGCAATTCAACTAAGTCAGTGTCATGCCTTTTTTAGGCTACTAAAGATCATCCCTCACAATAGACCCATACTACTCTAGACCTTTGGTAAAAATAGGGGACTATATGAATTAAGTATGCCAGACACTGCAATGTTGCAGCTGTAGTTCTCAGATTAGTTCAGATGAGGGACAAAAGCAAGAAAGGATGCACCCTCCTGTTCTGGCAATTCCCTTCCTTTTCACTCCTGTGGTCACTGTCTTGGGGAAGAACTGTAAAGATTTTACCTGTTTCTTGAAGTGCTCAGACTCACTAAATTAGCATGGATATTAAGGCTAATGCAGGCAACTTCTAATGACAGAGCTGAATAAAAGTCAAAGTATTTTTATGTTACAAAGTGATGAAAAACATCTTTCCAAAACATGTTGGGCTCAAAATCCTGGCTTCACAGACTGGGAAATCAAACGACTGGCACTTATCTCTAAATGTTTGTGTTGCAAAAATACAGCAAAGTCTATGAAATAGACTGTGATGATATGTTTATATTAACTGCCTTCTGGTCTACAAATAAATTATGCAACAGTCTTACAGAATGATGACCTGTACATTATTGAAAGATTTATTCCTTTTCTGTTTATTCAATGTACTGTACGGTGTGATTGTCCTACATGTGGAGATAAGAAAAGCAAATGCCAAGAAGAAATGCTTAGGTTTGCAGCTCATAACTTGGGAGCTGATTTCAAAATTCTGGGATAGATTTTGGGATATTTTAAAAGTTAGCAAATGAGTATGTGGATATTAGAAAGGGAATCAGAGAAGATATGAATCAGATGGAAATTCTGAGTGCTGGAAAACTTATTGGGTAAAACAGACAATACACAAGGGAACTACATTTAACTACTTTCCTTCTCTAGTATGTCAGCATTAACCTAGGAGGTTTATAATTTTTTTCCTTGGTTGAATTAGAAAGCCAGCCCAAATTTATCAGTACATTATGTAATGTAGATTACAAAAAAAAAAAAAGAAAACTTTATGGCTTTTATCATAGACCTCTGAGTAATAAGTAGAGAAATAAGCAATCATTTATTTTGGTAGGGTTAAACAAATGAGGAATTTGAACTATATTACAGAAGATATAGCTAACATGCTATGCCAACATGTTGGCAAAAAGTAAACCCCACCCCTTCACCTCATGGGTATTTCTTGTTTGTCTGATAAATATGAGTAGAGTTGATATTTATTCTCCAAAATACTGGAGAATGTGTAGATCTGTAGTGGGCCAGGTAAAGCTTCATCCAGGAACATCAGACACAGACAACAGAGGCCTGCGTTAGAAAGAGGAATAAGGAAGACTAGGAGAAAAATGGTTGTATTTAAAAAGCTTAAAACAGATTTTAGAGAAACATTTCTAGAAGAAGATATCTGAGAGGAAATTAAATTACAAGTTGCAGGAACAAATGCTCACTAGTCTTCAAATAAGGCTAACAATTTATTTACAAATTAAACAAAACCTATATCACTAGATTTATTGAATAGACAGTAAACAGCAATTTGCACTCTTTTGTCTACATCACATCATCCCTGACCAGATGTCACTTCATCATACTGATCTTTTGATATGCTGCTTAATATATTCTCTTATAGAAACAAATGTTTTATTGCTACCTGTAAAATTCCAGTCTCCCTTTATTATCCTTTTTACCTTAACAGCATGTTTTTTCTAGTCCAAATCTATTCTAGCCAACCTATGCGGCATATTTCTTTCTCTTAAAGGTCACCACTTGTGTTTTCTTGCTTATTGCCACTGTTATTTCTTTTCTCCATCCAGCATCTGTTTCTAGTGCCCTCTCCCATCTAGTAAAAGGTGATTTCTGTGACTCTGTGATTTCTTTTCCACCAAGGGCAGAGGTAGGTTCTTCTTTGCTTAGTGTATTCATCTGGACAGAATACTGGAAATCAGATGGGAAAGATTGATCTCTGTAACTTTTAGTATTGCTTATGAAATATTATGTATGGCTTATTAGAAATCTTCAACAGTAAGTATTAGGAAGTTGAGTAAGTTCCTTAGTTGCGACTGGCCACCAAAATCACACTGTATGATGTCCAATCTCTGATTACAGAAGCATGACTCTTTAATTAGGAGAAAAGTGCACAGGAAACCACTAAGGATTTAAGTCTGTCATAGAGAAGAATTATTGTGGGAAGTAGTGGCAAGTGGAAAAGCTAGACTTACTTAAAGTAACAAGACTGAAATCATGGGATTCAGTTTCTCTAGGTGTAGGAAGAGCTTATATTTCTTTTCCTCTCTTCACATTCGTGAAGTGTAATTGCATGTACATTCACCAGCCTGTCCATCCTGGTTCATTTAATCACCCCTACACTTGTATTGTATGGAAAATTGTTCTCTGTTTTCCAAAGTGGTTTACCGTTGCAGTATATAAAATGTATTCACATAAAACTTGCAATAGCCTAAGTTAAAATGTATTTGCTGCAAACATTCATCCAACATGCACAAACCTCTGTTGGAAGGAAATATAAGAAAGAGCATGAGAGGAAAAGAAACTAATTCCAGGAAACTCATTCCAGCCTAGGAAAACACAAATAGAAATTATTTTGTTGTGTTCATCAACCTCTAGTGAGTGGCATACAATGCATGCGAAAGAGGTAGAAGTAGACATCTGATTAGCACCATTTCCCTTAAAGTTTCAAACCAAGTGGTAGGCCTATTTGGCAGCAAGTGGAACGCTCAATAGCAATACTGAAAAATTTCCTGGAAAAGACCATCTTTTTCTGATTTTGTTTACTTATGTATATAATCTTTTTTAGCCAACAAAAACTTTTCAAGAATAGCGGGCTTCATTTCTCAGCTACGCCACATGACACCTGGGTATAAACAGAACAATTTTTGCTCAATGTCACAAGACTACATGTATTATAGTCCTTCATAGATTAGCATGTATGCTAAACATGTACTTCTTTTTGCATTATATAGCAAAGAAATTCTTTTTGTAGCAAAGAAGTTCTGTTGCCTTCTCAAATGATGAGAACAATTTGTCTCTACTTATATATTAATGGCCAAGAATTTTATACCATTACTCAAAATAAGTTACATTCTGCAATTAGTCCATTGAAGTATGGCATCTCAGCATGAGCAAAAATGTCTTACAATGGCCCTTTCTTAGGTATAAACTATAGGGCTAGCATTTGCAATTTCAAGCATGTCGAAGAACATTAGCTAAAATGATGCCAAAAGTGGAACTGTCTTGAAACTTGAAAAAGAGTAAAAGTTTTACAAAGCCAACTTTTCCCATCATAAAATTCTACATAATTCTGAAAATTCAATTCCCAAATTAAAATTAAATACCAATGACTTTTGTTAAGACCTTAAAGTGAACTGGGAAATTAATAAGCATCAAATGTAGGTTTTATTGAAGCATGACTAATATGTTCTTTGCAAGCTGCTTAAATAAGTGTTATTTCCTTATTCAAGACTATATTTCTATCAAACATGCTGTGATCAGTTGAAACAGGAAGTATTTTTAGTATTTTTCTCTAAACTATTTAAGAAATCAATTATATTTTTGCCTGAAGAAAAACAAATCTCAGAAGGATTTTTCTTCGTGACAGGATTTTCCATGGATTCTGCAGAAGCTATAATGGTCTGCAGCAGTATTTTGACAGTTTATAACCAGCATGACATTTGATACATTTGTGCTTTCTTTGACTGTTGAAAGATAATCAAGCAGCTAAAACGTAAAATTTATATTGTCTGTTTTTAAGAAATACATAATTTTCTAATTTAGCATGACATGTTCCAGTGACTTCTCTCACTATCTTAACAGTTTACCTGATGAATGAAATTATTAAATAGTCAGATGACTAATGCTTTCCTTACTTGAGCTGCAATGGCATTAAAATCAGCAAAATACTCAGCAGAAAACTTCCTCACTAGAGGGTCAGAAGAAGGGCGTTTTCCCCATTTCTCCTTTCTGCTTACATCCCCTTATAATTGTGCCCTTGTATGTCAGAAAACACGGAGAGGAATGGGTATTTCTAACAGTGCCAGAGGGATGAGGAACACACCCGCTGCAGTCAGTAGGCTTAGTGACGTTGGCAGCCCCAGCATGAGACAAAATTATTGTGCCTGCCTGCTGGCCTATAGTTTTAGCCTGCATAAAGAGTCTTCCTAGAAGTCTTGGAGAACTGAGTCAGCTTTGTTGTCTTCCTTACTGCGCATCCTCCTGTAACTCTCTCAAATCTGGCCAGGGCTACACTGCTATATGTTTATTTTGCAATTTCAATATGGATATATGCTTGATATAGGGTGGATTTGGTGGGGAAAGGCAGTTGTATCCCTGATGACACTGTTTAGTATGACAGAGAATGTTCTCTGTGCCACAAGATAGTACCATGGCTACACAGTCAGGTGATCCACACCTCTGTTTAGCTCAGGTTTGCAGCTATCCTTCCAACTTATGTACTAATGAGAAATGGAACACAGAAAGGATTTCTCTCCTCCCTTATGTTTCCACCTGTCTTTCTCTCATTCTATTGCGTTTAAAACATCAGATAAATGCTAAGGAAAAAAGGAAAAACTGTCAAGATGAATAAATTGCATGAAGAGAAAGAAATTCTGAGGGTAATACAAGTATTCTTCTAAAACTCCTGTTAATGTGTTAGACTTCAAAGATAATATTGAAGTGTCTGATGGGATTTCGCAGATTCAAAGAACGTATATACGTGTGTATATATATATATATATATAAGTATATTCACCTTATATCTTAGCTGCTCTTTTTAACAACAGTGCAATTACTTTAACCTTGTAGTTTATACATATTCCACAGCAAACACAAGTCAGGAGACCTGAACTCTCCTTCAGACTCTTCTAGTGAGCAGCTTTACATCTTTATGGTAATTCTTAGACTTTACTGTGCACCCTGTGGAGATAATGATTACACAGGGACATCTAGTAAAGTGACTAGAGCATTTTTGCTTTGCTTTCAAAGGCCAGAAAGCACTGTACATTTTTATAATTAAAACAGAACTATTCACTCCAAATATTCATTTTATCTCATTTAATAAACAAAGAGATTGAAACTCATGCTCATGAACCTACCAGGAAGGCCTCTTAATTATATATAGAAAACAGTACTGGTGGACATAACTAACTCCTCAGATATTCCAGTAAATATGTCTGTTCTTTATCTGGAATAAAGTTGTAAGATCTAGCCTCCATTCTATGTAATATTGGAAGGAAGCACACCACTCAGCCTGGAAAAGTGTTATGTAATGTAGTCAAATGCAGAAAAATACATGCAGAACCAAAGAATGCATATTTAGAAATACGGAACAGAGGATTCTAGGACAGCGTTGGCCTGGACAAGCAATTTTTGAGCACGGTTTATTATTGTCCCAAATAAAAGCTTCTAGTGCTACTTTGTAGAGCAGGCTTCTTGGATTTTGTGTTCTCATTTCATAAGAGAGATGAAATAGTAGACCTAGTTATGAGAATGGCCATGAGACAATTAAGGAATTACAAACTGAGTCAAACTTGAAGTTTAAGAAGCTCAGTTTTTTCAATGACTTCATTATTATATTTTAATACTTACAAATGAAAAGGACATCTGATGGGCAGTGAGGCTTTTTCAGTATTGCTGACAAAGGGACAAAAAAGATTCAGTGACATGAAATTGAACTGACACAAATTCACCACCACAACAGGATGTAAGTAAGTGTGTAATCAGAACTGGAACAGATTTTCAAGGAAGGAGTTGAACTCATCCTCACTTGAAATGTTAAGAGAAGAATAAGTATTTTTTATATAAGGTTATGATATATTCACAACCTAAAATGGTGAAAAAGTCAATATCTGAATCCAAATCATTGGGCTGTTTCATTGTGGTAATCTCTTCTGACTTTACTTAGCATTAGTAATTTACTCAGCTTTTCAAGTGGCCACAGAATTATAGGAGATAGAGAACACAAATGGTACAAAGCTGAACCAAAGATAAGGAAGAAGTAGAAAGAGCAGGAGAGAAAGATTTGAGTATAAATATAATCTTAAAAAAAAAAGAAGAAGAAGAAAAGAAAATACTTTTGACCTGTAAAAAGAATGATCTTACTGATTGCATAGGTGAATACTATTACGGAAAGAGCAGCACTTTGGATCACTTGGACAAGATTGGTTTCGTAACTGCAAGGCAGGTTTTGATCCAAGGGCTAAGCTTACATCACTATGCAGTTCACATTAGACATTGCCACTATCTAAATGAATTCTCAAGGGCCTGGTGTTCAAAACTGTGAATTCTCCAAAATGGTGATTGAAAGCACTGGGAGCTGAGGTTCTCAACCTTTCCAAACTGCAGGAGTTACTTTCGTGCTTATTAGCTTCGCATCACTGAACTAGATGCAGCTGTTATCCTTAACTACTACTGTCTCTATTGACTTTGAGGGGGGGAGGGGGTGGAAATACGGTCTGCACAATACAATTATATTTAAATAATAACATTTCTACCGCAATGAACAAATGTTTGGCTTGCAGTAATTATGCATTTATTATATGTACAAAATCCATATTAGCACAAATCACCTACCGTGGCACTCATACATGTACAAACATCAGGGAAATAATCATTGTAGTTCAAATAGGAAATCACTCAATAATATATAAATAAACTTTTACTCAGTTGTTGGCCCCCAACTGTTACCACATTTTTTAGCAACAATTTCTGGGTTTAAAAACTTGCTGTATAACCTCTGATGCTGTTATGTTCTACTCTAGAGCTCTGCTTAAGAACTTATGTTTTCCAAATTTCTTACCTCCCACAACTTTCAAAAAAATTCAACAATTGGTTTTGAGTTGTGGGAGAATGAGGAAGAATAAAGAAAAATAACATCTTAAAGAAAATACATGTGGTTATTTTTCATGAGTAACCAAAAACTACTTAAAATGGAGCTAGAGTTCCCTAAGACTCCATCTGTCTAAGAGCTCTTCTTCCCCTTGCTGCCTGCATTGCAAGCAGCCTGGAGAAAAAAAAAAATCAGGGGTTTGGCCAAACAAATGCAAACCAGTTTTGACGTTGTGGCATTCTGCCTTCATTCAGTCTTCTATAATCCTTTCTCTGCATTCTAAATACCCATTGATTGGATTCATCTGGGTGCACTGCAAACAACAAAAATAAAGTTATGGGCAGATAAAACTTTGCATTGTTAGTTAGAAGACGCAATGTATGTGGCTCTTCTCTGTGATCTGAACCTCTGCAGTGTAGAAATGGAGCCTCTAGCAGCACATCTGGAACTGTGGCTTAGAGGTGATGCCAGACCATAATGTGAAAGCAGTAGGACAGTAGCAGTTTTGCATGTTTTTTTATCTGCTACTGCATATTATCAAAGATCCATTGCAGTTTTTTGCAGTACGAGGGATGTCAAAATTGGGTAGCTGAATGATGAGTATTGTTCATGGGAGCCAAGAACAGAGATGTTTTAACTTGTAATGGAAGTTCGAATAACTTCATACTATCCTCTGCATCATTGAGCAAGAGATTCAGAGTTTGTAGGGTGATGGAGTCAAGAGAGAGAACAGAAATCAGAGAAATATTTTGATCAGCTACTGCAAATGACTTGAGTATTCTCTGCTGGGATTCAAATCCAGCCAAGTGAAAGTTTGCTTTTCTTGTGGTTTTACTAAGGAGTTCGGGAAAATTGCACACTCTCTCTGCACAATCTATGTGGGGGTGCTGCTAATCTTGACAGGTTGTTGAGACAATTTGCATCTGAATTTACATTTGAAACATACAGAAGAAAATCCTGCAGAAAGCCTGCCTAAGTACAAGATACAAGAGAAAAACAATGTACTCAAAATAACTGAAGACTCCACATTGTCTCATTTTAACATAACCTGAATCATCTAATATTTTTGCAAAACATTGGAAAAATATACAATTTATACATATGCACATATACACACATAGATTCTATGTTATGTTTCATTATACGCTTAGATGCTTATATTAATATATACAACATGGACATAAACCACTATACATATTCTACTTGCTTTTTTAATATTGTTCTAACATTTTTCTGTTTCCAAGTGCAAATTTTATCTCATGTAACATCTCTTATACTACAGTCTAGCCTGCAAGAGAAAGATAATACTTGCTACCTGACAGGTGTGTTTGTTAGACTTTCATAGTCATTTCAGTGCCAATGTTAAAACTTCCAGTCTTTCACGGGAAATGAATTTGTGATTAACTTCTTAATGAGTGTGCCATAAAATTATTTGATATCCTAAATACTATGGAAGTGCTTAGTTGTTTTTTTTTTAATTTATTTATCTGTTAAATCACAAATATTGTAGAGGTGCACAGTAAATTAGTTACTTTTCCTATAAGAACCTTATCTCTTGGATTCCTAACTTTTATTTCTCTAAATTTGTAATCAGACTGTTACATTGATGCAGGATTTTTCGTCCGCTTTATTTATAAGAAACACAGCTAAGATATCAAATCTATATGCTATATTAATAAATTGATACACCTTATAAGGCAAAGCACCAAAGAGAAGCTTCCAGGAGAATGAGAGGTTTTTTTTCCCTAGCTTTTTCTTGCAATTTGATTTCAGGATAAAGTGATTTAGAAGCACTGTGGCAAGGTGTTACAGTTAAAAGGCTGTAGAAATAATGCAGGAGATGGAATATGGATGTAACACAGCATGATCACATAGCAACCAAGACAGAATTACAATTTCATAAAGCTGAATATAATGCAAAGAAAGAATACGTAAAGCATATAATGCAAAATACTAATGTTAGAGATAATTACATGTGAGAATGAAGTAAATCTTAAAAAATTTTGGAAAGAAAAATACTGAACCTGGATGACAGAAAATGAATATAGAAAAGAGCAGAAGTAACCCTGGCCACGAGAAAATTAATCTTAATGTCTTTCTTCCCCATCCGAAATATGAAGTGGATACCTCCTTTGTATTGCCAGTTAAAGCCCAATGCATTTTTCATTCTGTGTGTCTGGAGAGCACATATGATTCACTCTCTAATAACCTCAGAAAAATATCCCTACACAAAGAGTCAGACATGTTGGTGATTGGAAACAGGCAATGTGTGCATCCTTCCTGTCCCTGGTCATGGACTCAGAGACTCTGGTATCCTTATTTAAAATACATTTGTCTGAAGTGCTGTGCTTTCTGCTGCTGATGTACAATTCTCATTAAATTAGTTTATAGATTGGCTTATCTGTACTTTACAAGAAGCTTGAGTTTTTGCCATTTATTTGCAAGCTGATCTGCATCCTGACTATCCTAGGGCCTTCAGAATAGATGTTCTCTGCAGAGCAAGAAACAAACATTCATGGCTCTGGATATGTACTCTGCCCCTAATCATATGTACCTATTTGACCTGCTACTTTGCAATTTAATTCCCAGAACTACTGTGTCTGGACAGTTGGGATTCCCAGAAACATATTTCAAGGCAAGGCAAATCAATGATTCGATGGTTGAAATCTAATTTTTAGTAGTTGAGTGTAGTATAGGACCAGTGACATATGTCTGAGAATGATAATACAAAACAAATAAAATATAAAAGTGAAAGAGGGGATGAAGATGACAACATGTGGTAGCATAAATAGCAAAATTAAACATGAATTCCACTTTCCAGGTGTAAAATGTCCTTAATATAGAGTCTGCATTTTGGATACCTGAAATCCCATTTATTTTAATAAAATATTTCTAAAATGCTTTTTCAGCTTTTATACTCATGAGTTTCAATATTAAAACATAGATGGAATCTAATTGTATCAGAACGTTATTTATTTTCTGAAATTACATTAAAAATTCACTACAGTAAGGATCATTCTATGCCATCATGTGTTCTCAAAAAAACCTGGTTAATATTAACAGGATAGTAGTGTCACAAAACATTTTCTAGCACTGTGGAAATTATGTAAGTTTAATCAGAAAACTTACCTGTAAGGAACATTTATAAATGCATTTTTTCCTCTGCAAAAACAAAAAAAACCCCTTTCTTTACAACAAAATACTGCTATTCTGGCATAAAAAAAAGGATACTTCAACCATCCAATTTAAGTAGAATAAAATTCAGTGTCTCAAATCATTAAAACAAATGAATTGAATAAACCTCGCATTTTGTTTTCAAATTGATCTGTGAATAAACTTGCACAGTACTGATTTTAAACAAAAGTGGTATTTATTGAAAGCAATTGTAGTGATTCAGATTTTTTTCTGGGATCAGTGCACATCTTAAAAGGGATAACTAGAATCTTGAAAAGCATTCAATAACCTTGACAATTTTATATGATTACAATTATATGTTTGTTCAGGTTTATCAAACTCTCAAATTCAAAATAATTATTGATCTCCTGTCTTCATTAACATCATACAATAGTTTTTTTTTTGGAAACATGTTCAGCATCTTTATGACAAAAGGCACCCTAATGGCATGATTAAAAATCATTTTTTTATTATATTAATCAAATCTTCATTTAAAAAAAAAAATATAGTTCAGCTCTATCCTTGGCAAATCATTCCTAGAACCCGTGTTCCCAAGCAACTCTGAAAGTGTCTTTAGCTATTTTCCTAGGGATATTTTTCAGTGTTGTGCAGTTTATGATGTGTCTAGAGATTGAATTTTTGGCTTTTTTTCTTTTTTTTTGTCTCAGGTTTGTCTTTAAAAGATCCTGCTAGCAGTACCACTGTATAGTCATAGTCCACTGCGTCTAGAATCGCACAGTAAGGAGTAGCTTCGGAAGACACATACTTTAACACAATAGGGATACTTCGACATGACCAGGCAAATATTTGTGAAATGCTTGTGTGAGGTGTGTGTAAGAGGGGTGAAGAATTGTCATTTTTTTCATGGATGATCTAAAGAATATGGCATTGGGAAGTATTCACCAAAGAACAAGCTGAAGCTGTTGTGTTTCAGGTGCTAAACAGTGTACAAGGAATAATTACCATTTACAATGATATCAGAATATGCCAATAGTACCAAAAATTCCGAAATGGAATGAGGAAAACTTGGAACCCGCTCACAAAAAGTGGGTAAGATATTCAAGCATTCTATAGTAAACAAGCTGTTATTATCCTGACTGATTTGTAGAAAGAAATTATCTTTTCCATTAAACCTCTGGGCGTAGTCAAAAAATTGGAAGACCTACAAAAGAAATGGTTGAAGAAACCATTCTCCATGCAGTAGTAGTAAGGAAATTGTTCTTTCCAGATTTATCTTCATGTCACCCTTACAAAGACCTATATAGATGTTACAGAAGCCATCATTTAAAAATTATTACAAAGAACGAAGACTAGAAGAAGGAAGAACGTTGCAACAGGAATATCTCATATTTACAATTGCTACTACTACTCATAGTAGCTATTAAGTTACTACTAAATACTACCACTACTAATTGTAAAAGAATGGCACCTAGAGAATCAAGTATTAGGGACAAATCATTCTACAGAACGTCCAAAATATCTGTTCAAAGCACATCGCAGAGTAGTAAAAAGTCAATTAAAAGGCAGAAGAGGAAGCAAAGACATGAAATAACTCATGTCCTAAGTGACTTCAGGCAAATAGGCTGTTCAGGGCTCGAAGATGGTCTTCATGAAGTTCTGCTTAACAAGTTGTGCAGTGAACACTGTGCTAGGTAGGTTTAGAGATGTCATCACAATTTCTCCATGACTAAATGTTTCTTCAGTTTCCTGGACTAAGAAAATAATTTGGACTCTTTCTAAAACATTTTTTTTTTTCTTTTTATTGGTGAAAGAGGAAGTGGGAGAACAACGAGCAGTGGATGATAAATAGAATAACTAAGATATTTGGATGGTGACTAGAATATTTTGCTTGGTCAGACTCAGAATAGTTTATTTCAGTATTTAAGAGCTGAGATAGCTGAAAAACTGAGTAAATTAATTCTAAAATTATATTTCCTTTTCAGAGGGAGATATAAATATTTTAATTTGGAATATATTTGAGTGATGTGATTTTGCAAATGGTATTATTTTGCAGGAGTTAATGGAAAAAGGAGTTTTCTTAACTTGAAACATCATTATTAATTTATTTATTTACCCAAAACATTTTTTAGCTGAACAAAATATCAAGGCCACTATGTCATCTTTCCCTCTGCACCTTTTTGTTTATGGTACATTTGTCTCAGAATACTGGAACATAGCCCAATGAATAATACCATAAAATCTTGCAGAGATTAGAGTCTAACATCTCACTAGCAGATGACGTGCTGTTGTACCTTCTGAAAATTGCAAAGATGACAGTAAGGATCATTAAAATTCTACGATTTCCATTAATGGAAGCACAATCAAATCCCATTCAGAAATTTTTGTATTATCAATTTATATGAGTCACCTAATGTTGTTTTAATTTTGTACTATTATTTTAAATGATAGTGTGAAAAAGAAAAAAAATATGGAACAATAATAGAGTCTTATATCAATATAGCTGTAAGAGCTTCTGTTCCACCATTACAGAAGTCAATTTCTGGCAGTGCTTCTGCATATTAACAATGCTGCACTGGATTAAATATATGCTGTAAAATTCCAACCACACATTAATATGTTAATCTTTATCTAAGATACTATATAGCAAGAACATTATGTGCCAATTCTGTAATTCTACCTTCTCAGGTTCTTCACAGTCCGTACATTAATATCGAAACCATTTTGATAAAACACCGCACATTTACCGTCCTACTGAAATATGTTTATTAAAACAATGTCCTTATTGGTATATTGGACCATAAAATTCTAGCTGCCATATAACATTATTTAATTAGATTTGATATATTAAAGAAAAATAAATACATCTGTGCACTGTTCCACATATTTCAAAATAATTAATTCATAGTACATTAAATTAGAACATATCAAATAATAATTTCAAACAGGAACTCAAACATTTTAGAAACTCCTTTTCTGAATATTTAAATGAATGACAGTATAAACAAGCACTGACTTGTATACCTAAGAGATCTACAGAAGTATTTCAATTTGTTTATCCTAAGTGTAACAATACATCAGCTTAACAAGAGCGATAAGAAGGAACACAGTATGACTAGAAATATTTTTCTCCACTCTGTTTCATATATAGCAGATCCATTAATTGCATACACATATGCTTAGTTATTAATATGCTTAGCTAAAGTAATTGCTTTTGAAATTACTTTTCTGGTCCATAATTTTGTGAGTAGTGATCTGAGTACTCTTAAAAAAAAACCATAAAAACAAAGAAAATCAATACTTAATACTTCGAACCTTACTCAGCATTAATTTAGAAAGATAAGTACATGTAGCTTTAAATCCAAATTTTAAACATTTATATGGAAAAGACTGGTTAATAATCATACAGCTGCTACATGTAATTTTCTTCCATTACATTCAATGTTTTGAAGATACCACTGAACAGACTATATTATATTTGAAATTCCAGATCTTTAAAAGCTATAGGTAAAGTGAACTTAGTATTTGAGCCGCTTCGCGGATGACAGCATCTGCTATAAAGGAATTAGTCCTTCACAGTATGAATATGTTAGAAAAGAAGAGTCTTCAACCAGAATAATTATATAGCCAGAGCACCCTCCTGGTATTTTTTTGGATGAACTCTTTCTATCAGATAGATTGATGAGATTAAGACAAAGTCAAGTGATAATCAGTGACTTAATACAGAGAAGTTAAGCAATAATTTTCCCGAAGTCAGTGTGTGATCTTACACTTCTTTGATCAGGTAATGCTAACCTGCTAGATCTTGGTATTTAATCCAGCTACCCTTTGTCCTGCCACAACCCATTACCATCACCATTTGTACTGCAACTTCATAGAAATGTATTTGGTTTCCCTTGGGTGGTCATTCACAACCTTTGATTTCACACTCTATCAGCTTTAGATCAGATCTATTTTCCTGAGTATGGAACTGCCTTTTTGATAGATAACTCCTGCCTTGGAAAGTCTTCATTCCTGAGTCAAAGCCTGACAACTGGACTAGGGCCAGTTCTTTTTTTTTTTGCTGTATACATTACTGGAAGAAATTCAGGGTCACTTGTGAAACTACTGTTCTTAAGGTAAAAGGCTGGATGACCACTAGCTTTCTGCTGTAGATGGATTGTTTAGGGCCATTTGATAGTGATGTTAGGGAGAATGCACTGAAAACAAATGGGCTGGATGTTTGTGTAAGAGTAAAAATAAAGACAGAGTAAAAGAAGATGAAGACTGAGGAGTTTCTTTCCATTAGACAAAATGTTACTATATATATAAAAACATATACATAGATGTCTGTCAAAGCATAAGTTCCCATACTAATATTTTAAGTGTCAGCTATTCAAAACCAACATAATTACCTGACCTAAAATTTATCAACTTGGCAAACAGCTAAACAAAAGGGAAACCCAGCTAAAGGCTTGAATCCAATTTTGATTTCCTGAATCCAGAATATATATGGAGTAATTGCAGAATGTCTGGTGAATAGTAAAAAGCATGATCCAAGATCAAAGAAACATTAACTTTACCGGAAGATTGAATGGACTCTAGTTGTAGACAGAGAGAAACAAAAATTGGGAGGCAACATGATTACAGCCTTAAAATGCATGAAAGTCTTTTTCAAAGAGGAAGAGAATTGTGAGGCTGAAGAACAGATTGCTTGGGAAGTCTCTCCTGCTCTACAATGGAGACAGCGTATTCTGAAAGGTAACAAGAAGTCCCAGGTCATGCAGTAGGGAGAAGCAAAACACATTGCACAAGTACAGTGAGAGGTCTTGGACTGCTTGCTGCAGTTCCTAACAGGAAGTAGAGAGATGTAGACAAGTTGGTCTAATGCACAGATATACCATAACGCTGGAACCTGCCATTTGATTCTTACTGTCTCAGAATTAAAAAAAAAAAAAAATTCTGTCATGATGGGAAGATACCCGAGAGGTAGTAGCCTCCATGCAGCAGGTATGAGGGAAAAAAAAAAAAAAAAGAAAAAGAAGAAGTGTTATAAATTTCCCAAACCTTACCACCAGACTATTGCTAACAAGGCAAATATGTTAGCAACAAATATTCTGTACACTTCTGTAGTGATCCTATCTTTGAGCACAGGAATATCATAGATAAATTTTGGAGGATCCTGCCAGAATTGGGACTTAGTGATCATCAGGTGTCATACAAAACAGAAGATTCATAAGTTTGAGGTTCAAAAGCACGTCTTTTTATGTGATGCATTAATCTGATAGAGTATGAATAGAGAGTATAAGAGACAGAAGTGAAAAGTATATGTATATTAAAGGCTCTTGCATATGGTGCCTTAGACAACCCTTGCCATCTGGAACATAGCTGTCTCTGTAGCAGTTTTATTTTTGATACCTCAGTCCTTTACTTCGCATTATGACCATTAAAAAACAAATGAAAGAATGAACCAGAGCTCAGAAGTTAATGCTCCAAGAAAGCTGGATAATCCTCCATAGATAAGAATTGTACTCATGACGCATCTGTCAACACGACCTCTAAAGCATCCATATGCTTGATTCCTGCACAAATTTAGCCATAATATAGAAAGGGAGAGAAGAATTTTATGCAGCCATGAAACATTGTTTGAGTTCATTTAGCGACCTTTTTTTCCCATCTTATATTCAAAATACAGATAACAGTCTAATATAAAGATTTGTCTTACAGATACTACTAATTGTAAGAGTTGCAATGGTAACTCAAACGTGGTTTTCAGTAAATTAAGAATATATGTCTAAGAGGGGCGTAACAGTCTAAGTGTTTTTTAAATGTTGTGTTCCATGCCTGAGGATAATATGTTCTCAACATTGTGCAGATTTGTACTCAGCAGCTCTGCCAACAGCTTCATACACATTATTTTGTTTTGCACAGGTTTTCCTTGTTGTATTGGCTCTGGCTGGGATAGACTTAACTTTCCCCATAGCAGACCTCAGAGTGCTAGACTTTGTATTTGTAGGTAGAACAGTGTTGATAACACAACAATGTTTTGGCAGTGCTTACAAGCATCAAAGCTGTCTCTCCAAATCCTGCCACCCAAAAAAGGCTGGAGGTGGGCAAGAGGTTGGGAGGGGACAGAGTCAGGACAGATGACCCAAGATGACCAAAGGGATATAACGTACCATATGACATTGTACTCAGCAATAAAAGGCAAGAAAACAGAAGGAGTAGGGGAAGGGGGCAACATTTGTCTTCTGAAGAAACCTCTGTGTACTGAGGCCTTACTTCCCAGAAAGTGACTGGACATTGCCTGCTTATGGGAAGCAGGGAATAAATCTTTTTTTTTTTTCCTTTGCTTCTGTGCACAGCCTTTGCTTTGTTTTACTAAACTGTCCTTCTCTCAACCCATGAGTTTTTCATCTTATTTTCTTCCTCTGTCCTTCTGAGGAGGCAGAGAGTGGCTTGGTGAGCACCTGACAGCCAGCTAGGGTCAACACACCGCAGTCATTTTTAGAACCCAATGTGGAGCTTTCAAGGAATTTGAGATAAGGATAGGAATTGTGAAAAGTAACAGGCAAAATATAGACTGAACATTGTGGCGAAATTTTGTTGTTGTAATTGTGGTAAAAGGATGATAAAGGGTCCACCTTTGTTGGTATTGTGATGATATTATTTTGATCTTGGTGCGGGCAATTCTTTTGTTAATGTAAGTGAAGTTTGTGAAGACTGTAGATTGTGCGATGAATGCATATTTTAAATTACAATTCTTAAATATGCGACTCACAACGGTGAAGAATGGAATGTATTGGGTTTACATGAAAAGGTTTTGGTAGTGGAAGGGGCTGGAGGGATGGCTTCTGTGAGAAGACACTAGAAGCTGCCCTCGTGTTGGACAGAGTCAATTGCAGTCAGCGCTGAGATTTCTGTGAAGATTACTAGAATCAGCATTTTGAACATGTGCTATGTTCACAGGACTATTCCATCCACTCAAGAGAAAAGAATTATTGTTCTGATTCTGATAAGAGAGACCCACAGAGAGGTCACTGAACTTTGAGGCTTCATTCCCAGAAGGATAAGCTCTGCTTAGTGCCTCATAGACACGCACTGAAGATGTATCCCTCAAGAAATTTACACTTTGTCTCAGGAATTCTTGACTGAAGAATTGCTGGAAGGGAGTATGTATTCTTGACTTTTCCTTTTTTCTTTCTCTGTGCATGCTTTATTGGCAACGAGTGGATAAAGGATGCCGGTCAAGAAGAATCTTTGATTCATCCTCTAGAGCCATTCCTCTTAGGTCTGCTGCTGCCACAGAACTTCCTTTTGTATAATCTCAGTCTTCATAGAGGAATGTGTGAGCATCAGAATCAAACCACATTGCAAGTGGAAGAGAGAAATCCAGAAGACAGTTTTCGCCTTCGTCCTATCCTGTTTTGCCTTAGCTAGGGCTCTTTTAGCTTGCATATTTAGACTGAAATAATGGTTAAAGTGTCTTCAGTTCAGGCACATTCAGTGCCATTTAGTCATCCAGGTGTCAAGGACGATAATGTTTTGTTGTATTTGTATTCTGTTTTAATGAAAATGGCACATGACCAAAATGCTAATGGGTCTGTCTAGCCACTCTATTTCTCTCCTTGATTGAAAAATGTCAAAAGAGACTTCTCTTTTGTAAATGATTTCTGCAGTAGTAGGTCTCCAAGCAGATCTGGATTATTTTTCTCCCTGCTTGCTAAAAAAAGATGAATAATTGTCTCCCAGCTCTCCTAGGATTTCAGATTATCGAGTTTACAAAAAAGAAAAAAAAAAGTTTCCTAAGTTTTATTTGACACATTTACAGGACAACTATTTCATACATTTACAGGATGACTATGAAGGATAAGGATTTTAATTAATGGTTACTACAGCCTGGAAGGCAAGATGACACCAAATTGGACAGGAGTGTTGATCTGCTCAAGAGTACAAAGACTCACGAGAGGGATCTGGACAGGCTGAATTGATGGGATCAGGCCAATTGCATGAGGTTTAAACAAGGTCCTGCACATGGGGTCACAACAACCCCATGCAACGCTACAGGCTTGGGTAAGAGTGGATGGAAAGCTGCTCAGCAGAAAGGGACCTGGGAGTGCTGAACATGAGCCAGCAGTGTGCCCAGGTGGCCAAGAAGGTCAACAGCATCCAGGCTTGTGCCAGGAACAGTGTGGCCACCAGGAGTAGGGAAGTGATTGTGCCCCTGTACTCAGCCCTTGGTGAAGCTGCACCTCGAATACTGTGTGCAGTTTTGGGCCCCTCAGGAAAAGAAGGATGTTGAGTTTCTGGAGCATGTCTGGAGAAGGGCAGCAAAGCTGATGGAGGGACTGGAGAACGAGTCTTATGAGGAGCAGCTGACGGGAACTGGGATTGTTTTGTCTGGAGAAGAGAAGGCAGAGGGGAGACCTCATTGCTCTCTACAACTACCTGACAGGAGGTTGTAGGGAGATGGGTGTTGGTCTCTTCTCCCAAGTAACTGGTGATAGAAAGACAGGAAACAACCTCATGTTGCAGCAGAGGAGGTTTAGATTGGATATTACGAAAAATTTCTTTACTGAAAGAGTGGTCAAGCATTGGAACAGACTGCCTATGGAAGTGGTGGAGTCACCATCCCTGCAGGTGTTTAGTAGGTTAACCCTGGACATGATTTAGTAGGCATGGTGGTGGTTTGATGGTTGGACTTGATGATCTTAGAGGTCTTTTCCAACCTTAATTATTCTATTCTATTCTACTCTATTGTATTCTATTCAAGAGTATGTTTTATTTCTGTAACTGAAGCATTTAATGTGGAAATTGTCAGATGCCTTGGTTCCATTTTCCACATCACTCTTTGAAGTGGAACTTCATTTTAGATGCAGCGCTTCGCCCAATGCAACTATGAATGAATGAATGATTCTGAATGAAGTACTAGTGCCATTGTAATCTGTGGAGCAAAAATTGTTCCTTAGCGGTTATAGGTAGAACTTCATGACAGTAACAATTTTCTTAAATACTGCTTCTAACTTATCTATCTTATTTAATGTTTTCAAATACACTTTTCCCATGAGAATGAAATATACTTAATTAGTTTCTAATTAACATTTTTAGGTTATAGGGGATTTCATCTGATGTTAAAATTAATGCAAAAGAATCTAATCAGAGGTTCTATGCTCAGTTGTTGATCACAAGCAATATCCACCATAATATTACTCTTGATAAGTACAGGGAGGTGTTCTAGATAGGACCTTTGCAATTTCTCTGAAGAAATCTTCCAAGAAGTCATGGACAGATTGAAGGTAAATGATCTTGTGTTGGAAAAAAACTTCACACAAAAAAAAAAAATTAATTATTTATTGAAGAATTAACACAGCGTGAACCAGCCAACCTCAGTCTATGTTCATCAAGCACAAACAATGTTAAAAATGCATAGTCTGACATGACAATTAACATTAAAAAATATTTTTCCCATGTCCATGAGGGAAAAGTATCAAAAGTAAATTGATTCAATTTATACTATCACATTTCTAAAAAAACCACCCCTATTTTATGTTAAAAAGCTCACATTGAATAAATTAATAAAAGTCTTTTAAGTCTCTGTTTAGTAAAAACACATTACCATTCTAGCTTAATATCCCTTTATTTATGTAACACACAATTAAAAACAATTTGAACCACGAAGATTCCTAGAGGCATCTATTTTATTTGGCTTAACCCACTGTTTCAAATTTCTGTGTGAAAAAAACTCTATAACAGAAACTGTGTACTGCAACAGAAAAAATCAGACTATATTTCTCTCTTGTTCCTTATCTAGAGTTCTTGTACTGATGTTAACAGTGTAATTCTGCATTCCGCCTGGGCAGAAATGTGCTTGAATGATTTTCCTATCTTTTGAACTATTTTAGAATCTCATGTATTGTCAAACATTGCAATATCATCCTTAGATCAATAGTATACTTTCCTGTATTTATCATTACAAACCTTTCAAAGACACAAGTAGTTCACAAGACAAATAAACATAACAGTTAACTCCGTAATGCTTTTCTTCTTCATACTTTCTGTTCATAAAACCTGATTTTCTATTTTTATGGCAAAGCCAGCTATTATTAAGCTTTTCTTTGAAATACTACCATATACTTCCTCTACCTCTCCACAACAATTTGCAAAATTATTACTTTATAAAGTCACTCCTAAAAAATCTGATATTTAGATTAAAATTTTTTTCTATGAGGATGATTTCTGCTGTAAGTACATATAGGGATGCTCAAAAGTCCTTGAAAAACAATAAAAGACTCTCATTTATTTGCATTATCTTTGGATCAAAGCTCAAGTCTTTAGAGAGCAAAAGTGAGATTTACTATTTTGGTCTTTATCCTCACTTCAGCACAATCAATATGTTTGCTAGGCAAAGGACCAAACTAGTGACATGAACTCTAACTTTTAATAGACAAAGTGCATTACAGGTTAGATTTTAAAGCCTATCTTGGAAAGTCGATCCTTTTTACATCCTTCTGATCTCCTGCTTGATCATCAGTTGAATAGACCTGTGGAGACTCTCATGAGTACACAAGAGTTGTTATTATATTATTTTTTTCTTTACCATTAATATTAGATCCTTACTATTTTTCTTCACAAGAAGTAATGAAATAGTAAAAATTGTTGTCAATACTACTGCTAATGTATATACTGAATAATTCGACTTTGATGTGGAGGTTTTCCGTACACTCATCTAAGAGTATGCAGAGAAGTGACAGATATTAGCTAAAATATTTACAAATTTTGTAGATGCATCAGATTAGAGCTGAAATAGTTGTTTTTTTGAAAACTCATGCTGATGAAATATATCACTCACTGTCTCTTATTCTTCTATTTAAAATGCTTCAACCGTCAATCAAAGAGCAGAATTACCTTCGTAGACTTTGCATGGCTATGTACAAAACATAGCTAGTCATTCAGAGCCAACTTGTCTTGGAAAACTATTTATTGAAACTGTTCAAGGAATAACTAAACCCGACAATTTTCAAGTGAACTTCGCTGTCACCTCACAGTCAATTTGGTAACAGAGAATAATCATGACGGATATTAATTAACCTTGACTAGCTCTGTTATCAAAATTTTATTCCACTGGAATTAGTCTCCTGCAGCATTCATTTTATTAACTTAGGAAAAGAAAATAAGATATGATACGAAATTTTATTGAAAGTCAACTATAATAAATGGTGAGTAACAGTTGATCCTATTGTTTCCAAGACCTACAATAGCAATGAGGTAACATTTTGTCATCTCAACTCTAGATTATTAATATCACTGAGTTACACTGCTACTGAGCTTTTAAACAGCTCATTTTACTTTGCAAACAATTTTCCATTAGTAGAACTTAGTAATAGACCCTAACCCAAATTTTTGCTCCTAATCTCAAAATGCATACATTTTCTAGAATAGATGGGCAGAAGTCTTTCTTTATATCATGCAATAGTTGGAATTAAAAGCTAAGAATTTGATTTAACCTAGAAAATAAACCTAAAATTCCCTTAAGTTTTGGAGTATTTTGCATATCTGTGCACATGTCCCTTCCCAGAACCAGCCCCAAATCCCCAAAACTTCAGACTCAAATCTATATGCTTGAATCTCACATCTATGTGCTAATGAATAAGATGGACTAATGTGCTAAGATGGACTTCAAGTGCCTCATTTACAGATAATGATGTTTGACCAATGTCGCTGAGCTCCCTAACATAATTTGCAAAACTTTTCTTAGTAATGGTGTAGAGAAAATTGTTTGTCTCTTATAGTACTAGGCAAGTTTCAGAAATTGGTATTAACAGATTTTTTTTCATTTATGTATTGAAAATTGACAGAGTACTGAACTGTGGAAGTGCTAGATATCACAGTGCTGAAGTTGTGGAGGTTTGGTTTTCAGTCTGAATTCTAGTCTGCAAAAGCACTTTTAAAAATTTCAGTGCTAACTGATAAGAAATGCTAAATATAGTCATCTTTCTGTTCTTTAGGTCCTCTCCAAAGCTGTAGTGCATAGATTCAAGGGAATGTCTGTCCATTAGGAGACAAATATCTTATTTTTGTGTGTTATTTAACAGGCTTTTCTTTTAAAAGACCTCCTGAAGGATCTTATCTGAAAAATTGGGTCAGGCAAAGCAGGTGTATCAGTCTCTGTGCTCTATCAATGCCCAACAGTTATCTTCTCATTTGTGAGTGTTTATTATTAAACCCAGAAACAGACCTGGAAGCAGAATACAGTATTTTTAACTAAAAAAAATAAATGTTAGATGACAGAAGCAGGATTATTTTATTAAAAGAATTACTTCCTGAGCTTTGCACATCTTCACCAGAAGAATGGTTGGGCAGCAAGGTAGACAACACTGTCTACCTCCCTTCCTCAGTACATACAAAGAGTTTCAATTTATTTCAGGGCATTCCAATTGTAAAGGTGTCGTTTTGAGTCTCTAAAGTTGAGAAGACAACTCAGCTTGTGTTTCTTACTTACTGGATGAGTATGATGCAATAATGCTGTTTGGTAGATGGAGTCTCACTGTTTGTTTTTATACTTCATACTCTAATTTGTCTTAGCTGTGCTCTGTGGACACCTCTTGCACGGGTCCCTTAAAGGATATAGATGCTGCTCTTCCAGGTTTTTGATTCTAGCAGTGTTTATGCAGGTTTTAGGTACATATCTGCCTATAACAAAGTGATTCTATGGCAAGATAAGGCAATAATGCTGAAGGTACCTAGAAATTCTTGCAGTACATTATTGAGTACAGAAATCCATTGAGTAGCTCTTCGGTTCTATATTGTGTCTAACTCGTTGTACAGCTCTTGCTCTGGATACTTTTTCTTTTGAAACTTTTGAGAGACAAATCATTATAATAACCTCTTTGCCATTTTTATAGTCAATTAAATCATGCATTAATTTAACAGTGTCAGCAGTACCAAGGGCTGAGCTGCCTCCTGACTTGAGCCTTACCTAATGTTTTATATTTGGTATTTGAAACACAGTTATATTTGTCAGCCAAAATGACTGGCTCCTGGGAGTCTGCTCACTGCAGGCTGCATCTGACTCTGAAATCCAGCGTGTCTTACCAAATCAGCTGTGACGTGGATGTGGGAGTAAACACGGGACTGCACAGAGGTAGGGTTGCTGCCGCATTACACAAGAATTCTGCATGCCACACTGTACCCAGCTAACAAAGATCAGGGAGACACTAAAGTTCCTTTAGCTCTTTTATAAACTCCTTGCTCTCCCCATCCTGAAATAAATGGTTGAAATACAAATAGAAGAAAAGAAAAATGTAGTGATATGTCTGCAGGTAACGAAAAGTCTGGATAAACATCCACATAGGTTAAATCATAGAATCATAGAATCACATAGTTGGATGGGACCTATAAGATCATCTAGTCCAACCGTCTAAAAATACAGTTTGGAATGAAAGTTTAAAAAGTTTGCATTAATTACACTGAGCAGATAGTCCGTGGCAATTTTGATAGCTTAAAAGGAAATTACAGTTGGCACTTAATTAAAATGTTTTTAGGTGGATGAAGAAAATAATTTTTTTTCAGATAATAAAGAAATGGAGAACAACTTACTCTGACTCACCTCTCACTCAGAAGAATGTCCTTGTTCTTTTAGAGATACTTAAATGACAGTACTTACTAGAATCTGGTATAAGAATAAGGTCCTTCTATCTGCAAGCGTTTGATGATAAGCTTAGGCAAGCTCTCCTTTTGTTCAAATAACAAGGCCCAGAAAGGCTTTTCTAAACCACTTCCTAAAACTTATAATGTGTAAAACATACTTGGACTTAACTAATTGGCCCAATCTATCATGGTTCATTTTGAGGAGTTTTTTTTTTGTTTCTTTGTTTTATACAGATGACAGGGCAGAGAAAGGAAGAACAAAGGAAAAAAAAACCTTAGTAATAAATATCTAGTACTTTATGAAACGTATTACTGATGTTCTCTGAAAAAAAAAAAAGATGAGATCATAAAAAAATTTAGGGTTCAGATGAACACCAAGTTTTTATCCAGTCAAATTACATTTATCATATGAAAAATTAGGTTTGAAATCTCACACACAAAAAAATTTCTTAGAGGGTTTTGTAGCAATTCTGTCTATAGGCCCAGTTGCAAAGAGAGTACTGACAGAATAAATCTCACAAAGGTCTGTAAAATTCTACTTCCCTAGCCACCAGAGGCAAATAAAAAATTCATGAGCACAAGTAATATAATATAATTAGGAGTTTGTTTTCTTTTTCATTATTACTATCACTGTAGTACAAGGCAAACAAGAAAAAATTCAGTTCACACTGCTCCGTTTTCATAATCTTCCAAAAACACTCGCTCGGTACTTCAGCACTTTTAAGATCTGAAATTTTCACTTCTGCTAAGCTACCTGCTAGTATTTGGGAACAACAACAACAAAAAAAATTAAATATGATTCACATAGTATAGTGCTGCCTAAACTGATAACGAATTCTTCTCAGATATAGAAAACAGAGTCAGAGTGCAATTGCTAAATGCCACCTCACCCATTTTTGTCCCTGGCTAACACCTTGTGGAGGCCCATTTCTTGTTTTTACTGTTTCCATGTGTAGACAGTTCCTTGCTCTGTCCCCAAAGCCAAAGGTTCTTGCTCTTCTGCTACTTTCTGTTCTAGTCATGAGAGAACACGAGGACTGCAGGTCAACAGGAAGTACAGAGGCTGAGCGTTTATGTATGTCATTCAGTAGGGAAGAAGAGGCAGCTTCAAAAGTCTAACTATTACTAACTGCCCAGTCTTCTGAGGCAAGGTAATGGAGATTTCTCTGGAAACCTTGTCCTTTCCTAGGAAATCTATGGTTTTGGCAGGTTTGTCTGACTTAGCAGCGCAAAAGCTCCTCATTCAATTTTTTTTCTGAAGCCAAGGGCACCTCAAGATGAATTAAACTCATGAGAAAGCTCAATGTATGTCCAACAGTGCTGTACCATTCAAACTACAGCAAAAGCAAGTAAGTTCATTGGAAGTATATCTGCTGATACCTTTCACTAGCAATGTCTGGAGGTCTTCATACTTGAGTTCTGCTCAAGATCTTTTATTTTACTGAAATATGTATTTAAATAAAGCAACTATATGACAAGGGATACTTGTTAAAAAAAAAAAAGATACCAGAAATGATCTACTGATAGGAAGTGTCCCAATCTCTCTCCTCTCATTCTTTTTCTAATGAAGAAATAATTATCATATGTTGCATCATATTTTTTAGAAACTGGTAATTTTCAAAATAATTGTAACCTAGACTTTTTTTTTTTTTACTCAAAGTCTTTTTGGTAAAAAGGCAACAATGTTAATATTGCAATTAACTGTCAGACGAAAGACAAAAAGACTTTCTTCACATTCACATTTTCTGGGTGTAATCAATATTAAATAAGCAGTATCCGAAAAGAAATATTTTTTAAAAAAAGACATTTTGCAGAACCTACATACCTACATTTTTGGTACTTCTGCTACATTAATCAATACTTCTGATTAATTGGAGTTTAATTTCAGTTGACAGATTCCAAAACTTGGAATTTAATGTAGAATGGATTAATACTCAGGGAAATCTGAATTAATAATTTTGGCCTTCATCTAGTGGGACTGTAAAAATAAAAAGGGTATTCTTAAAGAAAAAAAGTAAAAAGTTGTTTGTTTTTTTTTTTTTTGTCAGTGTATAACAATAAAAGTTTCCCTTTCAATTAGTTAATGCCTGAACAATAAGAACTGGCAGGAAGTTGATTGGAACATAGAGAATTAAAGATCAGAAAATGCATCGGTCGTTTTAAAATTCAGAATTATTGAGTTCAGAAGGAACTCAAATACTCAAACACAAAGAAGTTGGACAGTAACAAAGAAAGAAAAAAAAAACACATAGGAGGAAAAAAGGCTACAGGAAGAAAAAACCCCACACCTGTGGTCAAACTGAAGGTTACTTTGGCAGGTTAAGCATCACAGGGTTGTGTCTAGAGGAGAGTTCAGAAAGAGATGTTATGGGAAGAGGTGTATTTTGCTCATCAGTACAAACAGAAGGGTGAAAAATGGCCTGCATTTAACAGTGGTGTGCTTATGATTCTAACTATTGTACTGAATCTGAACTGGCTTTAATGTACTTATTTTGGAATAAAAAAAATAAGTGGTAAATTGTCAAACCAAATTTGACGTGGCTTTCTCAGATAGGCATACTCTGTGTAGATCTCTAAATTTGACCTACAACAATTTGGTGTAGGGTTGCTTTTATACAGAATCTATTGAATATGAGGTATCTGCTTATCTATTTCTGTTTCTCCCTATCATTTTTTTCCCTGCATCTCTTCTTATTTTTTTCATGAATAACCATTCTCTTTTCAAACTATTCAGTGTTTCCTATAAATTAATACTGCTCTTCTGCAGTCTATTTTCTGTAATACACTTTTTTTTTTCTGCTGCTTAGAAATACTTTTGAAAGGCTGTATTTTAAAATACAAAGGATGTATAATTACATAAGATATTAAAGATATTTCTGCATACAGAAAATGAAAACTTCAATGATCAAGCTCTGCCTTTCACATCCAAGAGCAGAACATTCCCCACAGTGCTTAATATTTCACAGTAAATTCCAGATTTAGTACACCTTTTCTTTCTACTACTTCTCAAACATTAGACATTTTTAAGGATCCATAGCACTTTTTCTTCTTTTTTTTCTTTTCTGATTTTGTACATGTACTAAAATGCTGGAAGGGATTGAAAAAGGTTGCTGGTAATTGCTGCATGGCACGATGGAATCAACTTAGAAATTTAACAAGAGCAAGTGCTGTATTCCCCATCTGGGACAAAGTAATCCTGATTATACGTAAAAACAGAGATGAGAGGCTGGAGAGCAGCGCCACAGAAAGAGATCTGGGGATTTAGGTTGATGGCAAGTTGAATGCGAGTCAACAGTATGCCCTGACAGCCAAAAGGGCCCACCATGTCCTGGGGTGCATCAAGCATACCGTAGCTGGCCAGTCGAGGGAGGCAATTGTCCCACTCTACACTATGCTGATGCAGCTCCACCTCGAGTACTATGTGCAGTTTTGGGCACCTCAAAATAGGAAAAACATTAAACTATTAGAGTGCGTCCAGGTGAGGGAAACCAAGACGGTAAAAGGTCTCAAGGACAAGACTTACATGACAGATTGCACATTGTTAAAATAGAATTCTACTTCAAATGATAATACCTTTCTCTCGGTCTACAGGCATCTACCATATCTTTAGAGAGAAAGGTATTATAAAAAGTGTGTTTACAAGGAAGTTGCATGATCTCTAAAGAAAGCAACAAGAGTTAAAACATGTACTGTATTGCCTTTTCCCTTGTAAAAGACATTTGGCTGACATTAATTTTGGAAGACACCTGGACTCCTGAGAAAGCTTCCACATCACTAGTTTTTCTTCAGTGAGGTTTTCATTGATACGTAGGTCTGCACTGTTTATTCCTCATGTCTGGGATCATGTATCTAGTCTCTACTACCTTTTAGGATGATTCTCTGATCGAGGAGGTTTGTACTTCTATGGTATTTATACCAGTGACTCCAGATATTTTATTGTCTTCCTTCTGTCTTTGGCAAAGGAGTTCACCCATCACTGTAACTTATGTGTGTTGTACCCCAGCTTTCAGATTAGCAAATTAACAATCCTAAAGGTTTCTTGCAACAGGTAATGCAACATTCATGTGGGCTTTGTTCCATGGTTGTCCGTCATAAAACAAAGCAGTTGAAAAAGACCAGTAAATTTTGTATTTTTCATGCCATACTCCACATTGCATTGCAGTACATAGAAAATGGTGTTGTTTTACCAGTAAAATAGGTTTAACTGTTTCTCATTAGGCATGTACGGTCTTGAATGTCTAGCCGACACTGGTACATTCAGCTATTCTCTTAAGTCAGCAATGATACTTTCAAAACAAACTGAGTTGCATTTAACTAAAAATTAAAAAAGCTAAAAATTAAATATGGATATATATACAAATACATACATATCTTTCTATACATGCACACACACACACACACACACACACCATATATGCACACGTATATATGTGAGACTGGATTTGATACCAGACAAGAAGTTTCTATATGCATGAGTAATATAAGATGAGAATTTGCAAACACATTTTGTTGCATGGCAGGTGACTTTCAATCTGGTTTAGAATTATGGACTACAAAGTCATAAATGGGCAGTTAAATAAGACAAATCAGGAGAAATTAAAATGCAACTATATTCAATAAATTTGAAATAATATTTAATAATATCACATTGACAGTGAATAATGTAAAAATACAAACCTTTACTTGTGGAGATGTATTCTAGAATTTCCCACCATTTCACCCATTGTGGTTATGAACGAACCTGTGTCATCTACTTCCCAAGTACTTTGGTGTTGATGAATAGTGTCTGACGTTGTTGTTGATCAATGTTTGGTGTTGATGAATTATAGAATCATAGAATGGTTAGAGTTGGAAGGGAACTTCAAAGGTCATGTAGTCCAATGCCCCTGCAAGGAGCAGGGACATCCCTGACTAGATCAGGTTGCTCAGAGCCTCATCCAACCTGGCCTTGAATGTTTCCAGGGATGGGGCATCCACCACCTCTCTGGGCAACCTGTTCCAGTGCTCTACAACTCTCATTGTACAATTTTTTTTCCTAATATCCAATCTAAATCTACCTCCCTCTATTTTAAAACCATTACCCCTCGTCCTATCACAACTGGCCCTACTGAACAGCCTCTCCCCATCTTTCCTGTAGGCCCCCTTGAGGTACTGAAAGACCGCTATCAGGTCTCCCTGGAGCCTCCTCTGCTCCAGGCTGAACAGCCCCAACTCTTTCAGCCTGTCCTCATAGGAAAGGTGCTCCAGCCCTCTTATCATCTTCGTGGCCGTCCTCTGGACCCTCTCCAACTGGTCCATGTCCCTCTTATGTTGGGGGCTCCAGAACTGGACACCGTACTCCAGGTGGGGTCTCACCAGGGCAGAGTAGAGGGGCAGAATCACCTCCCTTGTCCTGCTGGCCACGGTCCTCTTGATGCAGCCCAGGATGCGGTTGGCCTTCTGGGCTGCAAGGGCGCATTGCCGGCTCATGTTGAGCCTCTCCTCCACCAGCACTCCCAAGTCCTTCTCCTCAGGGCTGCTCTCAATCCAATTCTCCGCCCAGCCTGTATTTGTGCCTCGGATTGTCCAGACCCAGGTGCAGGACCTTGCACTTGGCAGAATGATCAGAAGCAACATAACATCTCTCCACTGTAAAAGGCAGGACTCCATTTTTGTACTTCTCCAGCAAGTAATCTAACCATCTGATACTCCTCACAGTCTCCCTCTTTCCTTCTCTTGGGATACTCAAATGCATGTTTGCAACTCTCCAGAGATCTCAGTGATGTGCAGTGTGAGTCAGAGAGAAGGGTAAGCCAATAAATGAAAATGGAAATGGTATCATAAAGGGCTGTAAACTCTCAACCCTCATTACAGACTCAATTCCCATGTCCAGTATAAAAAGTCTATAAAAAATATTTTTTTAAAAAATTTGTCTCATGGTCTCCCTTTTCCAGTTGCAGGTGTGAGAACCCATTTCTTTGCCAGCACTGTAGGAGAGATGTCTGTCTATGAGGGCTGCAGCAAGTCCCAGTAGGTGAGGTTGAAGGTATAATGTATTACGTACCTTGGTATGTTGGGAGAACACCACCACTGCTTTTCTGCTGTGTGGGACCATTTCAGTATTAACAGCCAAGTTTTGTGACCATGGGATTTACATTGAGGGCTGCAGGATAAATTTGGTAACATTTACACTGCACAGCTGCCCTGGGCTGTCATTATAGAGCTGAACCTGTACACTCAGTACACTCGTGAGACTGCCCGGCCAACAGATTGCACAGGTAGGCAGAGACACAGGTCTGGCCTTTTAACTCAGACCCTGAAAATCACTACTTCAGCTGTGGTTTGGGGTTGTTTTTCTCTGATGCAGATCCAGTGTGAGGACTTCTATTTTTTCACCTTTGTGATCTAAGGAACATGTTCACAGGTTCCTAGTCTGTAAGACAAAATTTTAAATCAGTAAAACATTTCTTGGAATGATTCAAACTCATTATTTTACATTGCTAATACGTGAAAACATTTTTTCATGATGTAAGTAAAACTTAGATTTTTTTCCTACGAATTTTCTTGAGTTTCTTCCAGTTAGGGCTGAATTTCAAGTAACAGCTTCTTTCAGAGACTGTTCCTTTTTTTTTTCACAGGGAGAATGCCAAATAAATTACAGATCATAAGCACATAATCTTATATTCATATTACCTCTTTTGTGGGCTAATTCTGGAGAATCAGGTAGTTGGTGTAGACTCTATCCTGTGGGTTGTAAGCTGCTAGGATGCCTTCTCTGCTTCAAATGAGTGTTGCCTTCCTTCTTTTCCTTTATGTCTCCAGGGCTGTTTGACTGCTCTGACATTTGGTTTCCACACAGCCATCACAGTTTTCAAATGTGATATTTCCATCTCAGGTCCTCACTCCATCCTATGAAGAATTACCTCTCATGCCAGGCATTGGCCATCTCGTCTTTCATAGGTAGCTGCATAAAGGAGGGAAGAAAAAGTAGAAACATTGATAAAAAGGTGGTGTTTTTCCTTCATTTGTGGTTGTCCATCACAAAACAAAGCAGTTGAAAAAGACCAGTAAAACTTATCTTTTTCAGGCCATGCTCCAGTGTTGGAAATGACTAATGAAGAAGAGGAGTCAGCAATACATGATCAAGTAGGTACCATAAAATAAGTCTGAGGTGGACAACTCACTTGGCTATCCTTCAGTCACTATAGGCACCACTGCTCTACTGAATTCACATACAAAAATTTATTTTTTCAGTAACATCGTTCAGTCCGTAATATCCTGTTCTTTACACAATGAAGACTTCTTTTCTTTGAATGAATGTTTGTAGAAGGCTATGGTTCTATAAATATGTTAATGGTTTAACTGTTGATGGAATCTAAACACATACTCTTGACAATTTATTCTTTTGGAACTCTCTTAAACGATTACTCCTGTAATCCAAGAAACATAGTAATCCAGTACTGTACAACACAGATGATCAGTAATGTTAACACTTTTATAGTCGCTACAACAAATATCCAGTGAGAAATTCACGCACATATCTACACTGTTTGCTAAACTGAGAGAGCACAACTTAAAATCAGTACATAAATAAGAGATTTAGCCTATCTTCAAATAAATTCTTAACAGGAAAGGAAAAAAAACTCTTCATTTGTAAGGTTTCCAAGAAGAAATATAATAGAATAATAAAAAATTCTGCTTGGATATTTTCCTTATAGCAATTTGGTTTGGTTTCAAATTATTCAGTGTTTTTGTATGAAAATGAGAATAAGTAGAGCTACCAAGAAAGAATAAATATAGCTACCATCTTTCAGTGTTTAAAAAAATAATAATGTATCAAGTTCATGTTTTATTTTTTGATTAACACATTTCTTACCGTACCAAAATTGAGAGAAGGTGATTTGTTAGTCAAACTGTGCAGTTAATTAAAATTGAAAGGGAGAAAAAAAAAAAATTGGAGCTACTTACTACTATTTTCATTTTCCTCTGGCTGTTTTTATTTCGTGTGCCCAGATTACTTCAGGCACTTGTACTTATCTTGTGCCTCAATATAATCCTTCAGTGGATTACTGTGAAATGGTAAGCACAGCTCTATATTCACAGTTTCATAAATACATTCAAATACCAAAGGCACTTCTCATTTAAAGTGGAATGAATATTTTTTCCCCACTGGAAGCCATTAGCTTGTTTCTGTAGCACACAAAAGTGAGAGGCTGTAGTACCTTTGAAATGGAAAACACCTTTCTAAATACATGTATTTGTCTTGTGGAGATATTCTAAAAAGTCTGACACACTGAAACTTCTTGAAAATGTATTTATTTCTGTTAAGCAATAAACAGAAGGACCAGGCAGATAGATCTATATAAGATAGATATATCAAATACAGTTCATTTTTGCTTGTAGTTATATCAGGTATTTATAGGGAGAAAATAAATTCTACTGAATTTAATAGAGTTATTTCAGATTCAGAGTGACTTACAGTTGACTTTAACTTAGAGAAGGCATATACGCTTTGCTACTGTACTGTGGTCTTGTACTGGGATGCTGATTAAGATATGAGGCATCGATTATCTTTCATTTTGCAAAGGAATATTCATATGGTGATACCATTACTTAGGATGGTATTCAGAAACACACAGCCACAGATCAGAAAGAAATACAAAGTGTTTGTTCCAAGAGTGAATACAACCTCACAAAATAAATTCACCTTTTCCTGTGCCTAGTCTTGCATAGGGTAACGAAGACCTCTGCTGTCAGTGCAATACCCATAGTAGCTGTATCTTGGAGTCCTTTACTTGGGGAACTATTGAAGTAATTGACCATAATATAACAGGGCAGACCAATAAGTAAGTGTAATGCTGGTTTGTTTGGTTTTTTTATCACCTTGTGTCTGTAATTTCCATGTTATATTTTAAGTTCTACAATAAGAATAGCCGGTCACTGGAAAGTTTCTGTGACTTTGGGATTATTATTTATGTGCTGGGACCTTTCATTCAGTTCACTGGTTTCATGAGATAATTCTTAAAAAAATGTAAATGCCTGTGCAGTGTCATAGTTTAGAAAGAAAAACTGTATATGAATTCTCGAATTTGTCTCCATTAACTACTTCCTATTCAGCATGTAAATAAATGCTGGCTGTAATCAAAACCAGATAATTTTATTCCTAAGTCATACACATTGTGAAAATAATGATGATGATGATGATGATGATGATGATGATGATGATGATGATGATGATGATGATGATAAATATCCTCATTCTACTCTCACCCAAATTGGATTTATGTTGCATCTCCTATAAAAGCAGGGATTAGAGGAGAAGAACATAAACTGCTAGTAGAGTCAGCAGTTGTTTGCTTCTTGCACTTTTCCGCTATGTCAGTCTTGTGAATTTGAGTGAGAAAATTCGAGTGAGAAATTGTGGTCTGAAAGGGGGAAACTAGGGCTGCATGAAAACTGGAATTTTCACTTTTAGAAAATTCTTTGTCTATGTATAGATATAACCAAACATCTTTATGCAATAAAATGAAAATGTATTGTTTTGACAGATCTTGAATATCAGGAGAAATTCAAAATTTTTATTGCCAAAAATGAAACTAGAGTCCATTTTAACTTCCTTAAATAAAAGTGATGAATTGCCCTAACTGCTCAGATCTCTGTTTGTCAGTTCTATGAGTTACAGGCACAAGAAATGTGAAAGCCCTTACAGCTCCCAAACCTCAGATCTCTTTCTCCTTGAAACGAACACTTACTTAAGACAAAGCTCCTTAGCTCTTAGAATGTCTTGTAAATCTAATATGGAGGCAACTTTGCAGCAGATACAACTGCTTATTTTGACATAAAGAAATTTGCGTTTTTCAGTGGAAAAATATCATGTCAAAAATGTCTCAGCTATGTTAGCAGGTGGTTTAATGTACTACATGTAGGTGACTGACTTGAGAATTCAGTTGAAATAAGGGAAAAATAAAGTGGATTTCCAATAGATGACATTCCATACTGTTACCATGCAGTTACGCCCATCTATCATATGATGGAAGACTAAAGCAGTGATTTTTCAACTCTCAGCTTCCAGTGCTATTTTTGTAGCCAAATAAATCTCATATATTTTGTGGAAGTTAATGGAAATAAGAAGGTTATGCAGTTAGAAATCTAACGGTCAGCATCCAACCTTTTATAGGAATATAGGAATTCTCTATAAAGAAACAAGGAGAGTATTCCAGTCACATGATAAATATGGAGCAATCTGACTTCTTGAGCCCATTAAACTCTTCTCTTATGCAGTGAATAGTATAATTTAAATATTTTCCAATGGAGAATGCTAACTGCTGACACTACAGTGTATATATAATCATAACCTCAAAGTAATTATTACTGAATATGCAGTTATCATTCTGCTGTCTTCTTGTCTGTCTCTTTCTAGTTTTGTATATGTCCATGTACTCTTATCTCATTATACCTTGTTTTACATTTGTATCTCTTTACTCTCAGAATGTCTCAATGTCTTCCTGATGCACTTTCTGCATTCTAAATGTCTGAGGTTACAAGTAAAGAGATCTTGTAGTTTTTACATGGATTTTTTTTTTTACATAGATGTTGATAGAAATTATAAGGGAAATATAATGTGAGGTCGCAGAAATTAAGATAATCACGGGATCAATAAAAATATCAACAGATGACACTATTAACTGGAAATACAATAATGAGCTGGCAAGCAGAGAAACGCCTCATCATAGTAGTAGAAATATAATGATAAGAAAAGAGAGGTATTTTCATAAGGGGCTTAAATACAAAAGGATCTGGAAAATGAAAAGACAGAGAATATTTATGGCAGGGAACTGGAGCTAGAAAAGGGAAGATAACACTGATTGCATGCATCTGAATGCATGAAAGCACTTGCACTCAGCAAGACAGCAAGGACAGAAGTGATATTGAGAGCTTTGGACTCTATAGTGTCTCTCAGTTTGTAAGAATCCCCATGTTGGTTCAGATCTCTCACTCGTCTGGCCGAGTATCTTGTCTTATCTGTTGCCCATATCACCTCTTCTAAGAAAAGTATATGCACAGCAGACAGAGGTAATGTAGTCTGACTTTCATCTTAGGTCTTTCTCAATTTTTAGAGTTTTATATAAGCCCTGAAGCACAGGAGTTAATACACATTCTTGAAGTGGTGTTATTACCACAGTAATATCATAGGAAAAATCTCACACTGTACAAATTATACAGATTGAGGTTGGAAAGTCCTTGACATCAAGAAATGTGGCAATAATTTTCAAAGTCAAACCACACACTGTGTGAAAAGGAATTTCTTTACAGGTACAATTTTTCAAATCTCCTTGAATGTTCCCTTTTCTTGCATTATGAAACAGGGGAAGAAGTAATTTCTGACAACTTGGATATCCTCGATGTCTATGTTCTTTTCCCTGGTTAATGTTGTTAATTTCTGATTCTCCAAACAAGTATGTTAGTAAATGCTGCTTCCCTGTAGAACATTTTTTTTTGAAGCAAATACATTTTTATTCTATTCCTTTTCATTAGTCAAATTAAGTTCATGCTTTTAAAGTTACTGCTGGTTTGTTAAGGTCTAGTGTTTTTGAGTAACTAAAATGTTTTGCCACATCTTAGTTGGCTTCCTTTTCCATGTCATCTATAAATACAACAAATAATCTGAGATCTTTTGTGGAAAATTAAGTTTCCCAAGGATTTGCATTATGCCATGATGAAAACTGAAACAAATTCTACAGAGACAGTTAAAATTCATTATAAGTACAACTGGAAAAGTCAGTCATACTTTCTGGCACACAAGTCAGATCTGAAACAACTGTATGAAGCACATATGCTTTTTTACTTTATTCTGTTGAAATATGATCTGAACAACATGGTGTAGTTCAGCCCCGATTGGGACCAGACCATGCAGTCTCTCTCCCACTCCCCCCACCCTCCAAGAGAACAGGGGGAAAACTGGTAAACAAACCAATTCTCAAACAAAAACCACGTGGATTAAGATTGAACAAAAAGTAAATTTAACAGCAATAACAAAAGAAAACAAAACAGTGACGGAATACAAATACAATACAATGCCTTACAACAAATCTCCACACCTACTTTCTTCCAAGTAACAGGAGACTCCTTTCAGCACCCTCCTCACTTATATACTGAGCATGATGTTAGATGGGATGGAATAGCCCTTTGGCTAATTTAGGTAAATTAACCCCAGCTGTTAACTAATTAATTAATTATCCCAGCCATAGGGGCTACCAGCTTCAGTTTTCCACCCAGCTCAGGTGAATATTAACTCTATCCTAGCCAGAACCAGGACACAACATCTTCTATATCTATCATTTTCCATCCTCAGGTACGCTGATTGGTATAATAGAATATATTACTTTTTCCTGAAAAGCTGGTCTTGCTACTGCTCCACTGAGACAGCATGACATATATTTAATTCTACCTTTTCCATTGGCTCTGCTAGGATTTTTATTAATGCAGGTTATTTATTGATCATTCCATGGCTGCTTAATGTCTTTATCAATTTTTGGACATTTTAAAGAATATTTTAGAAACATAAATATGTCTCCATCTATCCTCAGTTTAATAAGTTAATTGTCAAAAAATAAGTTAATAATGTGCTGTTTGATATGACAATATTGAATATAACAGTAAGTATAATTGGAAAGGAAAAGTATGAAAAAAAACAAACTTGAAAATATGAAGATTTATGTTTCGGCAAGAGGAGGAAAGTAGGTGCTGTGTAGGTGACAGAACTAACTGAAATATGTTGAAGAACAGTAGGAAAGGCTATTAAAGCTGAGAACTATACTCATAAGCCAGTAGAAGACATATACCACAGTTAAATTACAAAGCAATTAACTAAAATGTAGGATACTAGTCAAATAAATGAGGGCTTAAACCAGCTCTAAAATTAAGAACACAAAAAATATATATTTTCCATAAAGATTTTTCTCCTCTAGAATAACTTATGATATTTATATACAATGTTAGTTTGTTTCTTATTGCTTGCATATTTTCCTTGTAAGGCTGGCTAGGAACGATCATAGACCCAGTTGTCATAATTTATTCAACAAACACTCTGGTGTCTAATTAGGGGTCATTATTTCCTCATTCTTTGTGCCTATCACTTCACCTTACCTGATTGTTTTTCTCATTACTAATTGCATGAACTGAAGTTCCTTTTTAATCAGTTGGACAATTTAATGTTTCCCTTTTTCTTAGTTAAGCTGTATATCACTTTTCACAGTTAACTGTCAAAGCTGTATAATCATAGTTCTAATTACTGCATTTAATATGATGCAAACAGCAAGCTGACATGAGTTTTGTCTGATTTTCTAAGCTGTTATGGAAAACATCATCCTGATGCTATTGTCTTCAGTCCCAGACTTACAAAAAAAATCCCCACAACAGAAAAAAAACATTAAAAAGAAATCACAGTAAGTGATATTAAGAAACATATTGTAGGGGATCTAATAGCAAAGCTGTATAATTTATGTATTTGATTTGGCAATAAAATTTAAAAACTGTGGGAAAGACTGATTCTGGCCAATATGACACTAACATTTTTCAGAAATGTATTAAATCAGTTGTGTAAACACTTCAGCGAACCAGGAATTAAATGCTTTTCCATATTTTTGAGTGTCCTGCATCACTTGCAAGATATTGTGAGAGACTGTGTCTAATGTTTGTCTCAACACTGTCGAAGCGTCAAACCACCACCATGGTACATCAGTCAAACCATACGACTGGAGTCTTCCTGTTTTCCTGCAAGATGATTCCCTTATCTTGCAAGCCAGTCAAGCCACAGGACTAGAAGCTTCCTGGTTTTTCCTCCTATTTTCGCATGAACATGAATGCAGAGCTGATTCTGCAAAATTTAGCTTTACCCCTACATATGCGCCCAGACCCAGGCCATAAACACAGAGGGGCCCAGAGATGGTTTTGGGAATGCGTATCACTACCAGGTGAGGGATGCAGCCAAGCAAACCTGCTCTTGGAATATGTGACGTGAATACGACGAATTATAAAAGGACAGAAGCGACCAACATCGGACGGAACGTTCCCTCACCGAGTGAGCTGGACTGTCAGGACGCCACAGCTCCGTGGTGGTAGCTATTGCAACTGAAACTCTTTTCCCTCTTTCCTTTCTTTCTCTCTTTTCTCTTGCATTTGCGAATTTGTTCTTGAGTAAATAAAGTTACCTGGCGCTTGACTTCATTTTGAGTCTTAATTCTGTTCCCAAGAATACGAACAAAACCACGCTCCTGGGTGTGAGAGGTTGGTCTAGCTGCCCTTAGCCTCCCAGACTTGTCTGAGCTTGGCTAGAATGCAAGGGGGCCTTCCTCTCATCCGAAATCAGAGTGTAACAGATATCATGCCAGAAACAAAGAGCTATTACTAAAAAATACAGTAAAAAATATCAGGTAAATGAGAAACTAGGTTCAACTCCCTTGTCTGATCTGATACAGAAATTTGAATTTCATCTCTTCTATTCACGTATGTACTCCGAACAAAGAGCAGTAAAATAATCTGGCATGAAGAATCTCTCAATAATCCTATTTCGAGTTGAATGCAGTCCTTAGTGATGAGTGAAAAAAGTTTCTTAATGAGCTGTAATAAATGGTAATATTTTATTATTTAAATATAATTCTTCTCCCTCTTATATTCTACAATACAAGTTGCCAAATTAAAAGGAAGGACTATCTCCTTCACTAAATCACTAAATCGAGAGTCAGACAATTTGCACTCTGTCCTATAACATCTCTTCAGCTTTTTGTAATATGCATGTTCTTTCTCCCTGACGGTTGAAAGAAGTAACTTGTACAGGCTGTGTTTAGACTGTGTGCTAAGTCTGGGTTTGTGGTCCGGGTTTTGACATCTTTAGGAGATTTTAGTGTGATGTCCAGTACACTGCTACATCACTAGAGTCCTCAAGGTGGCAATCGACCCTAGAAGGCTCTTCTTCCTCTTCTGACTGTTGTGATATCTGATCTTAACTGTCAGCAGGGGGTTTATGGGGTCACATACTGTTATAATTTACATGACCATGGATCTGCAACACTCACTAAGGGGTCTACTGGTGAGAAATGGGGGAATGATAACCGATACAGACAATTAGTGAAGCAAGAAGCAGTAAGAGACATGAACTTATGACAGAGGTTTGTAGCGAGATAGAAGAAATTTGTATGAAGGAGAACCTGGCACTCTAAATGAATTATTAAGCTCTGTTGTATTGCTTTAAATATAGGGTGGGTAAAAGAAAAATCAGGCAACCAAGACCTGAAATGGCTGCAATACTTGTTCCGTTTGCTTTTATAAATATAATATACTACACTTTTTATTCATGCCTTGGAAATCCTTCTTTGCACAGCCAAGGCAGCCAGTAGCTAACAATTACAACCTGTAAAACTAAGAGTATATACAAAAAGGAATGAGATGACACTTAGTGACTAACAGTGTAAACATTCCTGATGTCATGCTACGTGTTAGTAGTTCAAATAGAAAACTAGTCACATATTAAGTAAGAAAATCGTGCATTTATTATTTCTCATTCTACGTATAAAGTTTTACCATTATACTCTCAAAAGTCTATAACAGACATATGCAGACTAGAACCTAGAATGTGTTAATTAAGATATAGAATGGAAAATTTAATCAAAGAAGCTTGAGCAGGAAGTGGAAAAAGGGACATAATCCCCTAAGAGGAGTGCCACTTGATAAAAAAAAAAATGTAATCACAATAAACAAACAGGGAATTTTTTAGGTCACAGACAGGACTAAGATGAGGCCATCCTCTGAGAAATATCTTAGCTTTCTGTCTACATACTTGGGAGGGGAAGTGGGGAGGAGGGGCCAGTAGCCAAATTAGACATGTAAACTTTGTCTTAAATCAATAGTAGAAGATACTGGGGAGGACACCTGAAAGATGAGAGATTTTGTGATGGTTAGTGAGTGTAGGGACTAGTTGCTCTCCCATCTCCAGTCACTTGGTATCTGCTGAAAGGGCACACTTATCACACTCTGCCTCAAGACTGCAGCTTGGCAGCAGATAGGGCTAGATAAGGTTTGAGCAGAGGCAAATAAAAATTGTCATTCAAGTGACACCAGAATGTCCCTCCATGGAATGGTAGCGGGGAAATAATTTTCAGTCTCTAACATGAACAGATAATTATTATCTGTAGCTATCTGAGTACCTTCCTGGAGATAATCCGGTGTGCTGCTCCAGGGAACATAACAGAGAAGAGCACTTGATGCCTAAAAGTAAACTGACTGCAGACTCAGCAGGGAGACGGAATCTAACAGCTTAAATATTTCAGGAACAACTTGCTAAACTACCTCTTCAGTTTCATATGGTATCCATTAAAGCAAAAACTTTTATGAGGAAGGGTGATTTGCCTCTCACCTTTGAGATATCATTGATGTGTCTGGGCAAGAAAACAAATTAATGCATCACGTTCAATATACAGTGTAAGTGTATTAAAATGTGTGCTACCTACTTAAAAAAAAATCTAGTACAAGATATATAGTGATTTTTCAGTTAGGGAAGTACAATCTCTACCAGAACTCCAGCAAGGGAAATGTTATGATACGCTCTTTCAGAGAGGAGGAGGAGCACAAAACCCCACTCCTCCCACCTCCCATCAGGTACTGTTTGAGAGCTTGCAAGCAACAATTTCCAGAGCATCTCCCTTGATGGAGAGTATTTGCATCTGTGGATGTCCACACTATCTAGGGCATAAATCAAATATAGGCAGTTTTTACTGACATTCACAATTAAAAAAAAAAAAATTGCTTAAATTTAAATCTGAAACTTCACTGTGTACTTCAAATTGCCACATCTAACTCCAATGAAATGTTAAGAAATCTAAAAATAAACATCTCTTCAAAACCTCCTCATATAAGTTTTTCGAGAATTAAATTCATGGTTCATAAATTCTCTTTGTTAATTCCTTTTTTTTTTTTTTTGACATCCTTCATGAGATCCAGGCCTGCTGTCTCTCAGATCAATGTATTCATCCCATCTGTCTCCAGAGCCCTAAATATTTTGACGGTTTAGTTGACACTAGTTCACTGCTTTTCATTTAACTTTAAAAGTATTCTCTGTAAATATTTAAGTAGCAATGCCTTTAAAGGAAGAAAGTAGGTGAACGAACACACATCTCTCTCCCATATTCAGTATTCAAAGTCACTGTTTTATTTGTGAGTTTTAAATGACATTAAAGGTAACAAATTTTGCTTTTCTGAAAGATTCAGTAGACCAAGGGAGCAATAAACAAACTTACAAAAGATAAAGCTTAGAGTGCTTTACCTAACTTGTCAGATATCTTCTAAATTATTTTCATCTGGACTCTTAAGAAAATACATGGGATCCAGTATATTAAAACAAGGGTACTTAGGTAGGATAGCACACAGCTCCATCACAGTATATGAACCCTGTAAGGAGCTTTAGTGAGATTCTTCTGTTACCAGATAATGAAAAGATATGTAACACTACTGACATCATAGCAGATTTACTTCTGAGATTATAAGGAACTCTGACCTACTCAAAATATGTTGCACTCATTTTTGTACAACTGATAGTCCTCAGAATTATATGTTCATATTGTGCTCGTTGCCAATTGTTTAAATCAGATTGTTCTGTGTTATTTCTAGGTCAGATGATGCTAAGAACAAATAACTCCCACGTAGTCGTATGCAATCCAGTGGCATTCAAATTCTAAAACTGTTGTTTGTGAGGAAAGTTTTCTATACATCGTCCTGCAAACCATGATTTTCTGATTCTCTCAGAGCTGGCAACTCCATTGTTTTGAAATGATAGGTCTTACCCATTTTTACAAAGTTCTTGATTGTACTCCATCCTGTCCCTACAAGCAGATTTGATGTTCAGATCAGCTTTGAGGGATAATAATAATGATCGGAAGATACAGTGGTACCAGCTGCTGAATTTGTAGAATCTAAAATAAGACCTACAATTAATGCCTCTATGCAAACATTCATAGCATGGGGAATAAACAACAGGAATTAGAGACATGTGTATGCTTTCAGGGTTATGATCTTACTGGCATCACAGAGGCATGGTGGGATGGCTCCTATGACTGGGGTGTTGGGATGGAAGAATATAGGCCCTTTAGGAGGCACAGGCGGTGAGAGGAAGGGGTGTCGCCCTCTATGTCAATGACCAGCTGGAGCTCCGCCTGGGGACAGATGATGAGCTGACAGAGAGTTTATGGGTCAGGATTAAAGGGAGAGCAGGGACAGGTAATATTATAGGGAGGGTCCAGTACAGGCCACATGACCAGAAGATCAAGTGGATGAAGCCCTCTACAGATGGATAGGAGCAGCCTCATGTTCGCAAGCCCTGGTCCTCACAGGGGAATTCAACCACTCTGATAGCTATTGGAGGGCATAAGCAGGGCATAAGCAATGTAGGAGGTTCCTGGTATGTGTTGATGATAACTTCCTTCTTCAAGTGAAAGAAGACCAAACAAGGAGAGGTGCTATGCTGGACCTTGTTCTCACTAACAAGGAGAAACTGGTGGGGAATGTGAAGTTAAAGGGCAGCCTTGGCTGCAGTGACCATGAAATGCTGGAGTTCAAGATCCTTAGGGCAGCAAGGAGGGTGCACAGCAAGCTTGCTACCCTGGACTTCAGGAGAGCAGATTTTGACCTCTTCAAGAATCTGCTTGGCAGAGTACCATGGGTACTGGAAGAAAGAGAGGCCCAAAAAAAAGCTGGTTAATATTCAAAGATCACCTCCTCTAAGCTCAGGAGTGATGCATCCCAAAAAAGAGGGAGTGAGGGAAGAATGCCAGGAGGCTTGCATGAATTAGCAGGGAGCTCTTGGACAAACTAAGACACAAAAAGGAATCCTACAGAGGGCGGACGCAAGGACAAGCAGCCTTGTAGGAATACAGAGAAATTGTCTGAGCAGCCAGGGATCAGGTGAGAAAAGCTAAAGCCCTGATAGAATTAAATCTGACCAGGCACATCATAGGCCACAAGAAAAGCTCCTATAGGTATGTCAAGGATAAAAGGAAGACTAGGGAAAATGTAAGCTTTCTCTGGAAAGAAATGGACACCTGGTTACCTGGGATATGGAGAAGGCTGAGGTACTCAAAGACTTTTTTGGCTCAGTCTTCACCAGCAAGTGCTCTAGACACACCGCCCAAGTTGCAGAAGGCAAAGACAGGGACTAGGAGAATGAAGAACCACCAACTGTAGGTGAAGATGAGGTTCAAGACCATCTAAGGAACCTGAAGGTGCACAAGTCCGTGGGACCTGATGAGATTCATCTGCGGGTCCTGAGGGAACTGGCAGATGAAATTGCTAAGCCATTATCCATCATATTTAAGAAGTCATGGCCTTCCAGTGAGGTTCCTACTGACTGGAAAAGGGGTAATTTAATCCCCATTTTTTAAAAGGCGAACTAGGAAGACCCAGGGGAGTACAGGCCTGTCAGTCTTGCTTCTGTGCCTGGCAAGATCATAAAGTAGATCCTCCTGGAAACTAAGCTAAGGCACATGGAAAATAAGGAGGTAATTGGTGACAGTCACATTTGGTGACCTTCTGCGACAGGATTACAGCATTGGTCGATAAGGGAAGAGCAACTGACATAATCTACCTGGACTTGCATGAAGTATTTGACACTGTCCTGCACAACATCATTGTCTCTAAACTGCAGAGAGATGGATTTGACAGATGGATAACTTGGTGGATGAAGAATTGTCTGGATGACACACACTCAAAAGAATTGCGGTCCAGGTCGATGTCCAGGTAGAGACCAGTGACGAGTGGTGTTACTCTGGGGTTGATATTGGGATCAATGCTGTTTAACATCTTTACCAGCAAAAATCCCAATCACAAATACTGGCTGGGTGGAGCAGTGATTGAGAGAAGCTCTGAGGAGAGGGACTTGGGGGTGTTGGTTAGTGAAAAACTCAATATGAACTAGTAAGTATACTTGCAGCCCAGAAAGCCAACCGCATTCTAGGTTGCATAAGAAGGAGCGTGATCAGCAAGTTAAGGGAGGTGATTCTCCCCTTTTACTCCACTCTCATGAGATCCCACCTGGAGTACTGTGTCCAGCTCTGAAGCCCTAAATATAAGAAGGACATGGAGCCTGGAGAAGAGAAGGCTCTGGGGAGACTTTATTGAGGCCTTCCAGTACCTAAAGGGGGCTTGTAAGAAAGACAGGGAGAAACTCTCTAGCAGAGCCTGTTGTGATAGGATGAGGGGTAATGGTTTTAAAACAGAAGGAGGTAGATTCAGATTAGATATAAGGAAAAAAACTCTTTACAATGAGGGTAGTAGAACACTGGAACAGGTTGCCCAGAGAGCTGGTGGATGCCCCATACCTGGAAACGTTCAAGGCCAGGCTGGACAGGGCTCTGAGCAACCTTATCTAGTTGAAGGTGTCCCTGCTCCTTGCAGGGGGGTTGGACTAGATGACCTTTAAAGGTTCCTTCCAACCCTAACTATTCTACAATTCTAAATCATTAGTGGGCTCATAATTCTCCAGTGTCTTTCCATTGTTCCCCAAAGGAAAATACGAGACCATCTCTTCTTACAAATGACATAGAAGGGTAGGAAAGCACCGTGTGGTCTTTTAGATCAAAAAACATAAGACGCGGCTGTAGTCAAATAGAAGGGATGACAAAATCTGCAAGGACACACTGGTGTATTTTTCTGTCAAGTCCAGTGAAGTTCACTTGGCCCCCATTCATGCAGCTGTTTCCCTCAGGTTGTCAGATATCTGGGGTAAATTTTCAGTCAGTAAATATCATTACTTTTTAAATATGATTTCTCAAATGCATATATCAAGCAAAGTGAGCATTGGAACATCTTTTTTTTTTTTTTTTTTTTTT
>WHYT01017791.1:89168-99169 GCA_009806455.1 Tetrax tetrax | reverse complement strand
TTTTTTTTTTTTTTTTTTTTTTTTCCCGTAATTATTTTAGATTAAGTTTCAAAAGGCAAAAGAAACACTTAAAATGATCCACTTCATCAGAATATGACCTTCAGCAAGAAGCTGTCAACAAGATAGTGAGATAGTCAGAATTATTAACTGGACCCCAGAGAACTCAATTGTAAGCAGTTTTGCGAGGTGTGAGAGTTACAGTATACAAATCAGACAGCAGGACCTTTTACTTTGCTAATGATAACCATCAATCTAGACTTATCATCTTCTGGATAGTATTTCAGCTGATTCATCTTTGTTCTGTGACAAAGACATAGATCCCAGTGATTCATTAGTGTTACATTCCCATTAGCGGAATATTCACTCACCCTAGGGGCTTGTGTAACAGCAATCCACCATAAGAAGAAAGCATTTCAGATTGTGCCAGGTTGTTTTTGTAAATACTTTAATTATTTTGACTTCAGTTAAATATAAAAAAAAAAAAAAGGAACTATCTCATGCCTGTTATTCTCAGTTAAGGCCTGAGACAATAGATAAAAACCATGACACAAAGTAGCCTAGGTTGTCAAGCAGTAATGCAGCCTATACATGTCATGCGTGGCATGGAAATTATTTGTTGTGCAAGAACACAACAGTTATTATCCACAGATCTATAGCTCTCACTTAGCATTAATCATTAACACGCTTTCTGGCCAGGGCTATGGAATTTGCAGCCACTATTTTTTATTTCCTTTTGTACCATAATAAATGGGAAGGATCTGGATTGACCAAGCTTGGTACCCACATTTGCCAGTTCTGTGCTGTCTCTGTTCCATGTAGTATTAACTTCCAAGTCAGTCTGTTTGATAATAATGGTTCTGTTTTAGAAGGAGTGATACTTCTGACCCGATGAAATAATCTGACCATGTAAACTCTCTGTATAGTCAGTAGAGAAAGTAGGCAGTTTCTGACATGCTTGCCTTCCCTGCCTCTAAGGAAGATGAGGTTTGTTAATTCTGCCTACCTCGTTAATGCAGTTCAGCTGCTCACGGATCTGCTTTAGACCCTTTGCTTTTACTAACTTAGGAATCTTAATACTTAGGTGAAATGCATCCACACCTTCAGGGGACTATTCAGAAACTAACTATTAGAAGTCTAACTACTACCTAAATTAGGAGACTTTAGCATCTCCCAGACAAGTCTCTCTAGGACATCTATCAGACTGGGAGCTTGTGCACTTAAATCAGTTGATTTTAGTTATCACTATGAATAACCTTCTCCCAGCCTCATATCTTTAAGCAGCCTTTCTTCACAGTTTATTACATATCCTTCTTACACATAGATACACACAAGGTTCTTTTATCATAAAGAGCTATGGTCACTTTCCAAGAACAATGAATTTTCAATACGAGCATTGCTACAAAGTGTTTGTCCTACCTAGACTCCAGACGTGTGACAGTAAACAGAAGCAATCTCTCTTTCATCCAAATACTGTGATGGAAAGGGCTAATTTTTCAGGCTACACATGACTTCTATCAGGCAGCTACTCAAATTAAGATGAGATACAGGGATTCAAAATGATAGCAGTCAATGAAAAACCTATCTCTGTGAATGGCAGCAATAATAATTCAGAGAATATTGTTGTGATCAAGCCTCATGTTACTGCATTTTCTGCCAGCAGTTGAAGTACCACTTGTTAAAATGAACAAGTTCATAGCTGTACAAATGCATATGTGTATTTCAGCAAGTTCTATTTCAGTTTGATCTCCCTTGAATACATTATATGCTGGAATAGCTTTAATTTTTCTCCTCCTCTTGTCAAACCTAATTTTAGTCAAATATACTTTTTTTTTACTTTCAAAAGAGTTAGACTGTGTTTGCAATGTTGTTATTGTTCCTACTATTAATACTTCAAAACATTACAAAGGGAAGAAAGAGGGAGTCCTCTCAGTAAAGCACAAAATTAATCAGAAACACATCACACCTTTATGATTTTGTTGCATTCCAAGTAATGAGGAGCAGTAAATTCACCCTAAATTAAAAATAGAAAAAGTAATATATTTTTCCACTTTATAACAGTATTTATTGACACCATGCTTCCTACTAACAAGCACTATCAAAGTCCTTCTGAATAAGAAACAGTTGTCTGCAATGACTGTTCAGTTGTTTTTTTTTACAAATTTTGAGGACAGATGATTCAGTTCTGGAATCTGAAATGTTCATTTTAGCTGCCTAATAATGGGACTAATAGCTGTGGCATTCTTGGAGACTCTCCTCTAGTGTTGCTCTGTTGTGCCTGCTTGAGTTGTTCTCAACATAATTGGTTATCACAATATTCGGGAAAGTGATGAATATGTATCACTTATTTGCATGTCCCATTTACCTAAAATAGACTAAAGGATGTGATCTTGAGGTAGCATAAATAAATTTAACTCCATTATCTTCAATAAAGCTGTAAGATTTCAGTTTGTACCATGAAGATGCTTATTTGTGACTTCAGTTAATGACCTGGTCATACAAGAAAAAGTTCATTTAAACTACTTAAAGTTTAGAAAATAGGCTGCACATGTGGATTTGTAAGTTTGTTCAATACTTAACTTGGAAGTAGTTATTGCTCACCTTTTTCTTTCCTCAGCCTTCTGTTAATTGCCGTTCCTACTTCTGGGCATGTACCCAACAGAAGCATACTAGTCCTTGATACAGTCTGTAGGATTCCAGGAACAAGATTCCTCCCACATAAATTTGTTAATATAAGGTGAGCATATCATATTAGACCCCTTTCATAGTTAATTAAGAAAAATAGGTACAATAAGGGGTAATAAGATGCAGTACATCTGCCTTTGAACAGATTTATTTCAAACTGATCCCATTGACTATAAAGGAGAATGTGTCACCTGCTGAGACGAAAAAGTAGACATCTTCTTCTAGCCAAAAGAATACCCATTGAATTTGACAGTACTTTGCATAGAATGACAAGGTTATAAACAGATTTGTAAAAGGCGACAAATATTCCAATAAATAAACAACTAAATACTTAGCTATTTGAATAAGGACTTAATCCAAGCCTATTATAGCTAATACAATCTCCTCTGCTGAAGAAGCATTTCCCAGAAGATTAACAAATTCTCATCTGTTAATCTCTGAAGGGTGAAATTATTGTGCCAACAACATTTTTCCTCATAAATCAGGGTATTTAATCTGAAGAAACTTTTCTGACCTTCTTAGCAGGATTTTGCCACAAAATTGATAAACCTCCAGAGAAAACTTCAGATACTAAACAATTCTTACAATTAAAATATTGAAAATTATAATTACAAGAATGTTGGAAATATTTACATGACATATTTATGCTCAATACTTTTAACTGTCTAGTAGGTTTCCTGTATTTCTCCATCTGCTGAAATATTTTGAAGCTGACTCTTGAAAGTAAGTTATATGGTATATTTCACATTTTGTATTTCTTTAATAGACAAGGTTTACATACAGAAAAAGTGGATGAGGGCAGCTAGCTTTCTGAAAAGTAATATTACTAATTTAGGCAATTTATAGGACAGAATCACACTTCAAATCACCCAGGTTTTCAAATTCATATAAAAGAAAAACAGGTTCATTTCCATCTAACAGTTTTGAGGTTTTATTAAGTAAGCTATGTTTTATTAAGATAGGGTTTGTGTTTTTTTTGTGGACTGTACTGAGATTTTTTTTATATGCATCTCATTCATTTTAAGAAAAAAAAGAAAGGTCTCTCATGTGAATATGCAGGGACATGCATTCATGTCAGGATCTGACAACATGGTAACCTAATCTTAGTTCCAGAAGTTCCTTAATGGGTATCTTAAAAGCTGAGCTGCCTGTTTAACTCCGCAATAACAAAGTTCCTTATTAATTGCAGAAATCTTTGAGGAATTTTATCATATAGTCAGAACTTACCCTATATGTGGGTAGATTAGAGCACATGTTATTGTTCTTAAGAACATTCACTTTAAGATGACAAATTATTATTACCATAATTTATCACCATATGTTATCTCACAATTTGAAGCAGTGAACACAACTTACTAGAAAAATTTTCTCAGTTTTTAGTTATATTCACCTTTAGAAAAGAAATTATCCATCCCAAAGCACTGATCATTCATATTAACATGTAGACATTTGGTGAAGTTAAACTTTGTTTAATATTGTGGTCCAAAATCCATGTCATATACTGAATGTATATAGTAAAGTGATGTCATATATGTTTGACCCTGTTTTATTCAACATTTTTTTTAACTAACTAAAACAAAGGCTTTCTCACTTAGCTATGACTAGGCAAAGAAGAAGAGGAAGAGATGGAAAGAAAAAGATTCCGAACATTTAGGAATATTTTGCTTAAAAGTAGTGTATCTGGGCAGCACTTGGGAGGGTTTTTTTATCCTGAGTTAGATTTTTTTAATTGCTGGAATTCTGCTGGGTTCACTTTTCTTCACAGAGTCCGCTCCATCTGTGCCCTGTACTATATAAAATATTTCCACATTTATTCAAATTAAAATTACTTGAGATTATAATACTCCTCTGCCTTCCCAACCTCACCCTGAACAGTCAAGAGCCATGCTTCCAGTTTTACCTAATAGAAGATAAAGGGCAAAACAATTTGGTTTCTAATACTTTAGCAAATAGCTTAATGTAAAGGTTACACACTTGTAATTGCATCAGATTAGTTTATCTAATAGATTTAAGGTTTTCCTAGGTGAATTGTTTAAAAAAAAGGCTCAGAATAAAAAAATGTATATTTAGTGGCTACCAGGTCTAATTCACACAGAAATATTTGGTGGTTATATTTTTTTATGCATTGTAGATATTGTGTGACTTGAAGTGTCTTTTTTATTGTTTATTAATTTCAATTTTTAGACAGTATGCTCTACATCATCTGGAAAACAGCATTAGAAACATAAAAAAGTGATCTTGTTTACTTTTTTGTTGTTTTGATCAGCTTCTGGAGAGAAAAAAATCTGATTTGTTTTTGCAGTTGTGCTTCTAACTCTCCTTCCCACAAGTCACTGGGGCATATGATGTTTCTATCATCTGAATCAGAATAAACAAACAGGGAAAGAATGAACATTCCAACAGTGCTCTCTCTATTTGTGTACTACTAGATCCTGAAACAATTAATTAATTCACCAGGTCTGTAGCTTTCAGATCTGGCTCTTGTGAAGTTTATTAATGACTCTGTAATAATTAGCTCTGCTACAAGAACCTTTGTGAAAGAAAAACATAGGAGGCATCCATTTCACTTCTCCATCAAAAGCGCTGTTGAGGAAAAGATCCCAAACACTGCAGTGTCTTTGGGGTTTGGCCAGCTACACTCATACGCATGTTCATATGGCAAGTGAATAGAAAAATGTTATTGCACTGGTGCCAAAGCAGTTTCCTCTCCTTGGCAGCTGCTAACTAAAAGTCATCTTCCTAAGACCGGTAGTGTGACTCTGTCCTGCTGTTCTATGACATTTCTGGGTACCGTCCTGTTGCAGCTAATATAGTTAAGTATTTCCTTCACGCACTGGGCATGTTGATGAAATAAATCCAGCTGAGAAGAAGCACCTGGCATTATGATTTCCCTTGCTTATACTGAAAATTTAAATCAAATTTAACCTCAGCTGTTTACTATTTTCCTTAACTAAAAAGGTATGCAAGCCAATGAGAAAAACATCAAGTCAATGTATTTTCGTAATATGTTTTTTGAACGTTGTGCTATTGTGACAGAAGAGAACTCTAAAGATTCATGTGTACCAGTCTGAAATGTTATTATTAAAGTATATTGTGCATTTTCAGATATGTATGAAGTAGTACACATTTGATTACTTCCATAGAATATCTAGCTGCAAAAATACACCAAGAGGGTAAAATATTTAGAAGGGCACCTCACTTTACAGAGTCTGGCAAATTTACGTTGCTGCATACTGTGCTGTTCATTTAGGCTCTGTCTGCATTATTTAGAAATTTTCTGTGTCATAGTCTTGACTGCAATTTCACACACCATGTTATAGCTATCTAAATTCTGACTTCGGGCAACAGGTATCAGAGCTCCATGCAATACTCATTGAGGAAACTGAAGCAAAGGGAGGTCATAATTGTGCTGAGAAGTCAAGGAGAGAGCAGTACTTTACTATCGTGTCAGCCCACTAACAGAGTGTCTTGTCAGCTAAGCAGCATTTTTCCTGACTTCCAACTGTTTTCATTTGTAAACAGAACAACAAAACACTTGTAATGGAAAATGAACACTCTCACGTCAAAGTGGAGGTAACAGATCATAATGAGCTGTAGCCTCCAACTTTGTTCATTTACAATTTCAATGTAAACATGAGGTCCAGACAAGTTCTATATGTGGCATCAAATCTTTGAGTCTTCCTCTGTTGTGACCTGTTACATCATTTGTATGGGATGGAGGAGGACCTAGGTCACTTTCTTTACTTCAAGCAGTCGAATACTTCAGGCATTTTAAATAGGACCTGTGAAGTAACCTTAACACCAAGTTTCACTCTGTGAATCTGAGGTCTTAAAGTCCTTCTCTGCTTCCTAAAAGGTAGTGCTATACAAACCTTTTCATTGTTTTAGACTAAGAAATCCTGTCCTTTTCAGAAGTGGCAGAAGCTGTGCAAGGATTGAGAGGCAGAGCGCAGTGGGTGACAAAATGGCAGATATTCATGATCTGTTTAGCAAACTTTGAGCCATGAATGGTGCAGCTGAGGAACAGCACACTGATTTTTGTTGCATCTTCTTCAGAATTTATAGTTTCCCACAGATAGCCTGGATGGGCAGCCATAGACTACCTTCCTAAGTAGCTGCACTTGAAGCTCCAAGATCTTAGTTGTAAGAGATCTGTTAGAGCCAACTAATTTCTGAAACCTTTGAATTCTCTGAGTAGGTCAGTATTTATATTGCCAGTAGAATTCACATTGCTCCTATAAAATGTCTTACATCTGAAAAGCACCAAGAAGAAAGCATAAAAAGCCCACACTGATGTCAGCACTCAACTTCAGCAGCTGCCAAAATTTACCAGGTCTGACTCGTCTGGCCTAAAAATTCCCTGTGCATCTGTATATATGCTCTTATCTGGAGAGTTGAAGTCTGAACTTCATTGTGGAGAGGGCTAATACATTGCAGACACCAGCTAGATATCGCTTCTATCCCTGCATTCAGGATGACATATCCTCTCTGGAAGTTGGAAAAGTCCTCTGGAAAGTAACAGGGTGCATCTGAATAATTTCTGGTTGACACTGGAAGTGAACCTTAATTCCTTGCTTTTCAGAAGACTGCTTTAATTCCTAAGTTGTTTTTTATATATATATATAAAATAAGGGCCCTAAGGCTACTTCTCTCGTTCTAAAAAGACCGAGCCTTGACCAGTTAGGTGCCTACCCATCTTGGTTTCCAAGTGATCCGAGAGCTTGAAGTTCAAGTTCTGAGTCAGTCATCAGAGCTGGTGGGAGATTCTGAAATTCTAAATCACCACAGTATTTTGTACCTGCTCTGAGTGGCTTTCCGTCATCACACACAGATTTTGTGGACTACCTTTACAAGGAACTTAACTTCTCTATTGAATCGATAGGGAATTAATGTGTCTATTTGTGGTGCTGTGAATTATCCTGCTGGGCTGTATCTAATTCTGAAACACTGTGAAACCACGTAACCTATATCAGCTCATGATGAACCAAAATGAAAGCAGAATCCATTCAGGTCAACAATGTCAAATTATTATATATCAGTGCCATCTCAAGACTGAAATATAAAGTTTCAGTATTAGGTATGCTCAAGTTATGTTGTTGGAGGTACAAGCAAAATTCCCTAGGACAGTAAAGGATTTCCTCTCCTGAATAGAGCCCCAGTGGAAACTGTGCCATGGCTGAAGTCCTTGAAAGGCTGGAACTGTCACATAGCATGTAGGGAAATATTGCTAGTAGAAGGGAGCGTTGTATTTCAGTGAAGAAAAAACATAAGTGGAAAGGTACAGAATTCCAAAACACTAAAAAACAAAGTTGTTAGACCAAAAGGCTGAGGATGTCATGTTGATATAACAAAAATAAATCCTGAAATGAATTAAAGTGACATGTTGAATTTTTTTAATACTTGGAATGAGAACGCAGTAAAATAACTCATTCACCACTTTTCATGAAAAAAAAAAAAAACCAATGATGGTGCTTTTTTTTTTTTTTTTTTCCCTTTTCCAGATATTATCATATTTTAATTCAAAAGGACGGGGTTTTATATCTTTTTTGACAATAGAGGTAGTCTAGCCTGCTAACTCCAGGGTTAGCAATGCCAGCTCTTAAGTTTGCACCCTGGCGGGCAGGTGCTATGCTTGGTTTCATGATGAAGAGATCAAATATTCATGTTTCAAGCAACTGAGGAAGTGAAAACAAGTAAGGCTTTTAAAGTAATCTCTACTCCATTTTTCCTTCTAACACACAAGCTCTCCTGAGTGGTTTTCCTTTGCTCCTTTTTCAGGTCATTTAGTTTCTTTTTTTAGTCATTATTCATTAAATATTAAATTTAAAGCATTTGATCAGGACACACACAGCTGGCAATGAGTCAGATCTAAACAGTATATCTTACTGATTTTCTCTGTCATTGTAATTTCTCTCTTACTACTAAATTAATTATAGGAGACCTCTGTAATGCAGAAAAGACTCTCTCAAACTAACTGATGAAAAAAGTTACATAAATAAATGGGAAAGATATGGCAACAACAACTTTTTAATATCCCTTCTAAATCAGTGGGTCAAGATGCATTGAAATTCAGACAATGTACACTGGAATAAGCTATTTTTTTCAAAATTCAGAATCTTGTGACACCATTTTGTGTTCTAGATTGCTTCTCTTTTCATAGATTTTCCAGCATTTATAGATAAAAGAAAAAGCTAAGAAAATCTATATCGAAAGTGAATGGAGCATTCTGAAACCATCTCTTTAGGATGGTGAACTTCCCCTTTTAGGATCCAAACTGCTACGGGATATACATCTGAGAAACTCATAATTTTTCTAAAGTGCCAAAATCTATCAATTTTTTTGTATCGGATTTTTCTATAGTCACTCTTTGACTATAAGTAAGCATTTAATATCTCATTTTCTGTCTTACTGCTCTACTAGGATCAACTTGCTGGTGACCGTTTGTCTCCAGCTCTCCCAAAGGGAGATAAATGAGTTGCAATACACATTCCCTGTGCAGTTTTAGGAAATAATAAGGTGCTGGGGTCCCCTTGCAAGCAGGATTTCTGGTAAACTGACTAGGGAAGCTGAACTAGGACAATAGGTTTTGGCTCCCCCTGACAAACTACACAGGGAGGAGGAGGTTTGGAGATGGGCTAGATAGTGACTTAGAAATCAGGACTCTTAGACGTCAGGCACCTTGAACAGAACAGCAACAAATATTTCCATCCTGCCTCTCCTAATCATAGTATCATAGAATCATTGACTGGTTGTGTTGGAAGGGACCTCAGCTGTGATCTGTCAACTCTTTTGCCGCTTGTATCTATTTTCTAAACAACTTGCATTTGCTTTTTCTTCTCTCCATACCCTTTCTCTCTATGTCCTAGTTTGAATATTCCTGAAGAGTAAGCCCAGCTGTTCCTTGGCTTACAGTGAAATTCACAACTGAAATAATTTAAACTGATTTTACTGCACTCACCCAAGAGCTGATTAAGTCTCAATGCCTATACTTAAATTAAAGACATTGATGTCATTTAAGAATTCCATATGTGCAAAGAAGTATCTTACAGAAGATCTGCCTGTCTTTGCACAATGCAAAAAGTACAACATTTAGAATGCTTTCTTTTCTCTAGGTTTTTGACAGGGACTAGTATAACAGTACTTATTCTCTCTCATCATAGACCAGCTAGGCTAAATTGGTCACAGAATTTCACATTAAGGGCATAGCTCAAAAATAAAAGGCATACTCCGGAGTTGCTTTTCAAAGATAGATTCCTTATCACTTTTTCATTTAACTTTACTCTTTCCATAGATTGATCTGATTTTTAAGGATAAAGTAG
>WHYT01017791.1:0-89148 GCA_009806455.1 Tetrax tetrax | reverse complement strand
CGACTTCATCCGCCAGTTCCCTCAGGACGCGCGGATGCATCTCGTCGGGCCCCATGGACTTGTGCTCCTTCAAGTTCTTTAAATGATCTCGAACCTGCTCTTCGAGCACCGTGGGCGGTTCTTCATTCTTGCAGTCCCTGCCTGTGCCTTCCACAGCTTGGGTGAGGAGACAAGAGCCCTTGTCAGTGAAGACTGAGGCAAAAAAGTCATTGAGCACCTCAGCCTTCTCCACATCCCGGGTAACCACGACACCCGTTACATTCCGGAGGGGGCCTACATTCTCCCTGGATTTTCTCTTGTCCCCTACATACCTGTAAAAGCTTTTCTTGTTACTTTTTATACCCCTGGCCAGATTTAATTCTGTCAGGGCTTTAGCCTCCCTCACCCGATCCCTGGCCTCTCGCACAGCCAGATGATCAGTACCATAAGATACTCATTGACAAAATGTGCTGCAAGAAACCACAGCTGTATGAGCTATAAACTATTTTGCCGCTTGTATCTATTTTCTAAACAATTTGAATTTGCTTTTTCTTCTCTCCATACCCTTTCTCTCTATGTCCTAGTTTGAATATTCCTGAAGAGTAAGCCCAGCTTTTCCCTGGCTTACAGTGAAATTCACAACTAAAATAATTTAAACTGATTTTACTGCACTCACCCAAGAGCTGATTAAGTCTCAATGCCTATACTTAAATTAAAGACATTGATGTCATTTAAGAATTCCACATGTGCAAAGAAGTATCTTACAGAAGATCTGCCTGTCTTTGCACAATGCAAAAAGTACAACATTTAGAATGCTTTCTTTTCTCTAGGTTTTTGACAGGGACTAGTATAACAGTACTTATTCTCTCTCATCATAGACCAGCTAGGCTAAATTGGTCACAGAATTTCACATTAAGGGCATAGCTCAAAAATAAAAGGCATACTCCGGAGTTGCTTTTCAAAGATAGATTCCTTATCACTTTTTCATTTAACTTTACTCTTTCCATAGATTGATCTGATTTTTAAGGATAAAGTAGAGTTGTGCACTTTTAAATAGAGATCGTTTCAGTAGCGTTGATCTAATGCAGCTGTTGAGGCTGTTTCTAGAGAAAATATGAAGCTGATAAGACCATTACACTCAATCTGATACATTCAGTCTAATTGCCATTCATTCAGAGAAATAATTCTGGCACAGTCCTAGGGTATTTAATACCCCTACCTTTGGAGTAGTTCAGTAAGTCCATGGTTCTGCACAGCTTTCAGAAACAGGCTCTCTATCAATTAAATTTCCTGCAGCAGGCTGCAACAAATCAGTCCCTGCCCTAACTAGATATTCCAGCACAGTTTTAATGTATAATAAATGGAAGGACTGTTTTTTATTAATAAAACAAGAGAGATCTATTTTTTTTATTATTGGTTCTAACTTTTAAGCATGTGGCCATGTCAGAATGTACAGGAAATGGCTTCAAGTGCCTAATACTATTATAATTACCGTTATTCATCAGCTATCAAATGAGAAACACGAGCTGTGGATTTGTTCACAAAAGTATCCTCTGTTGATACTCCTCTACTGTACTATTAAGTAAAAAGTGAGAGGAAAAAGTCGCAATGCTAATATGTGGAATGAAAGAGGAAGCTTTTCAGGTGCCTAACTAGAGACCCAACCATGGAAGGCATTTTAGCAGCTTAAGGGCTGAACAAATTGGTCCTTATTGCATTTCCTTGTGCAAATTACTTCTAAGTCCCTATGCCTCTGTATTCCTCCTGAGAAATAATACATTTTAAAGTCAGCAGGCTAATGAACCCTGGTATTGATAGAATTGAGTCTTTGCAGACTTTTTGCTTGTTTGATTGACTTTTTAACTGCCTTATACTAAAATTTGCTTTTCTATCTGCCATACACCTATTACCTGCTCCAGGATAATAATTTGAAGTTGAATGGTGAGCTGAAATGGTGAAATTAGCAGACTGGCATCGAAAGTTGTTGATGAAAAAAAAACTGTGAATACTCCTCCTGCAACCTCCCTCTAGCCCTGTAGGTGTTTTGGTATGTATGGGGTTTGGGTTGGTTTTTTTTTTCTCCTGTTTACTAATGCTTAGAAGGAGTAATTATCTGGACAACATCCAGCCCCCAAACCAATTTCTTGGAAATAGAAAAACAGCTTATTAGAGGAGGATGAACACAAGTAACTGGTCATGTGATCTCTTAAGCTTTGTTTCTGTAGGAAAAAAAGACATAATAAAACAGGTACAAAAAGAGACATTTTTTTTCAATACTGTTTGCAGCAATATGAGAATAAGTAAGTGGGCTAAAGAGAGGTACCTGCCAAGTGGATAAATGGCACAAATGAGTTTTATAGGGCCAGCTGAGGCAAAAATTGTTGCTGGGCATGAGGACACTAGCTAAACCTCAGGTGAATCCTAATCATACTTCCTTTATTCTTGGAAGTCATTGCTGCTTGGGTTAGAGGTTAAATTGCCAGAGCTTTCTGAGGTCTCTCACTGGAAATCGATACATCTTAAACAGCTGAGAGTTTACTAGTGGAAGTTCAGACAAGTCTGACACCTCCTTATTAGCACACTGTAGCATATACATACCAAATCCTATGATACAATGATTTTGCAGAATTACACTGCCCTCCACCCATCTTCTCCACCTCCAGCATGCTTGTGGGATTGTCTGTAGGCTCAGAGGTTAAGTATTTGAGAAGAGAAGTAAGGCATGTAGTTAATTGTTAACACTCACTGATTTCCAAGAGAAAAAAAATAAAATGCAGTTGAAGGGAATCCCTTCTAAGTCATTATATAATTTTAAAGACCCACAGCCAAAACTTGGTTTAAACAAAGAATTAAAATGGAACAGCACGATTAATTTCTTTGCCTACTTACATAAGGCATCATCTTCAAGTGCCCAATGTGGAGGTGTTAGTTTTATAAATAAGAAGTTAAAGGCAATTGCTGTAGTGTTCAATTAATTCTGTGACTTGAAACCTGTAGGTAGAGTCAAATCTATAGTAATTTTGCTAATTATTTTAATGAAAATATCATTGGTTATCAAAAGCTATGTACATCTGTAAGTGTAAATCAGGTGAATGATAAACATATGATGGAAATTAAGAACACTAAAGCAAATAAACAAGAAACATTTACATGGGAAATGACGTTCTGTGTAAATGACATCTCACTCTTTTACTTCTTGTTTACATAGCTCAGTTCAAATGTGAAATACTGTACCTGCTGAAATTAATTGCAATATCATTGTCTGATTTCGACTGTTTCATATTTAACCACAGGAATGTCACTATTAGTGTTCAGTGTCTTGCTTTCTGCTTCCCAGACCAAGGAACAGTCATTTTAAACAAATTAATTCTATCTTTCACAGATATTCACATCTATTTTTTACATCTCCTCATTGTGTTCTTAATCTTTTCTTGCAGATGAATTTACTGTCATGATTATTTGCTGAAAGAGTGCATTTTAAGCTGATATTGCAGGGTATGAAAGGCAGACAAATTTTATGCCATTAATAATTCATATCAATGCCAAAAATCTCCAGTTCTTAGAGATAGTCATAGAACTAGAAAATACCCTGTTTCTCTGCATCCATTCAAAATTTTTTATATAAAGAAAATACTTTAAAACCAATTGCTTTAACAAAGAATGATTTCCACAAATTATTCTGGAAAATCTTTTTAATATAATAAGAATGTTTGACAAAATAGTGATTGTGGAGGGAGATTTGTTTTCACATAAAATGCAACAAAAATAAATTAATTTATTAACTATGAAATATGGTTATTTGACTCTTGGCTTTCCATACTAACTTATGGTAATGCTCTGCCTCAAATAAGCAGTAGCAAGAAGTAACTCATGCCAGAAGACGCACTGTCTGAACGACTTATTTAGAGAATTCAGAGTCTATATACATAATGGTAGATTAAAGGTAAAACCCAAAACTGCTATGTGCACCTTTGGCTGTGCAAGGGAAAGTAATTGTCTACTTACTTCACGGTTTACAATATCTAACAATAAAGATATTCAACTTCTCTCAGCCTGATTCATTGAAGGGAAAAAAAAAAGGGAGGGAAACCAAGTGAATTAGAGCCTTTTGCTACCAGTAAGCATTTGTTGTCTCATAAGCAGTTTCTTGTTTTAGCCTGATCAGAAACTGTGTGAGCTATAGTCAAAGGGATTCAATTACCCCTTTGAAATGGTGGATTATCAAACTTCAAAACAGAGCATAACAAAGCAATGTACAACGGGTAGAGACAGCCAAGCTGGCATGAGGAACAAGCTCAATTCTATAGGATTTATTAGATCAGGCACAATCCTCAAGCTGAAGATTCAAGCTAAAGCAAAATAGCTATAAAACCATGGCCTTGATCCTAAGCTAATAAACCCTGTCAAATTTGATTTGGCACCAGACAAAACCAGCTCAGATATCTTGGCACGATCAGTTCTGGGAAGACTCATTTGTTCAGGCAGAGCACCACATCGTCACAGCAGTCTTCATCTATCCAGTTTTGTGGTTCTCCATCAAATCTCATAACCTCTTCAGGAACTAGATGCAGTGGGGAGCGTGTTGCAAAGCAGTCTGGATGCATGGGCACCAGCTCAGATCCACCACCTGGAATACATCAGGCCCATAGAGTCCGGGATGATGGACACCAAACACTACATATACAAGCATCAATTTTCTGGTAAGCAAAATCTTTGGCAGTAAAGGCAAAACTCAAAGAACTGAAAGTCAATATTTTCTTGTAAAAAAAAGAGTATTGACTTATTGTTCAGTCATCCTAAGTAGATGGTCTGGAAATACATATGGATATCAAAATATGAAAAGCTGAATAGAGTAAAACTTGTGATACATGGTCAAAGAGTGGTAGGTGTAGGTAGCCAGTCAGATGGGCCCCTGCCTTTATTGGGGATACAGAGATGCCTCTTTGCAGCATCTCTGCATTTGTGCTCCAGCTGAACAATCACATACTTAAATCTGTTAATGTTCAGCAAAGGGCTAGAGTTCATGTTTAATTATTAACACATTAACTGCTTACAGATATAATCGGTGTAAATTCAGCATGTGCTTAACTGCTTTGCTGAACAAAATCAGACTGCTGAACTGAGTCTCATGGAACCCAGGAGGAGAGAAGTCACTCCAAATAGGACTCTCTCTCCAGTTAAATTTTCTCTACATCAACATCACTTACACTCAACATTAACTGTCTCCTGCAATCTTTACATTTCTCAAAGGCTGACATGTGGTCCACAGATCCTAAAAACTTAGATTTCACAAGTAATATTTTTATGAGTTTTCTCTCTTTTTTTTTCAGTGGAGGTGGTGTTGTTTTGTTTACATTAATCCATCTGCTACAATAGTCCGAGGAATACTTGACTAATACTTTCATGGAAGTTCGCTTCTTTATGCGTATTTCTGCATATGCTACCAGTGCCAAATTTACCATTTGTAAAGGAAATTAATTTTTCAGAATGTCAGGAATGCATCTGTTTTTTCTGTGTTCCTTACAAGTTTTTGAGATTCAAATTTGCACTTTGTATATTCAAGATTTTATCTGCAAGCGTGAAGGAGATCACTCAGGATCCAGTATTTTCAAAATTGACATTCTCAGTAAATTCTCTGTGTTTCTGTTCTTCACCATTTATACAGGTTTTCAGTCTATGACTATATGCCGATAGAAATGCTTTTCAATGAATTAATCTTTTGTGACCTTTGGCAAGATTCTCCTGGCTTCTACCTTGGGCAGTCTGCCATCATTGGCCTCTCCCTGTTATAACACCTCAGTCTTGGGGAAAGGCCCAGATTTTTGTGTTTGATTCTTTATTTTAGCATCTGTACACTGTTATTCTTCCCATGATGAGTAACATAGAATTGACTAGATGAGTTTGTGTTGATAGTAAACTATACACCATAAAATCTCAATGGCACAAAGTTGTCTACTGCATTGTATTTGTACAGAGTCTATGACAATGGCTCCAGTCTTGATTTTGGCCTAGAGCAGTGTGTTGGGTGTCCATGGCAAGGTTTGGTAGGGAGAAGCCTGTGGAGTGGAGCCCCAGAGGAGAGGCTGGGGCTGCCCTGTGCTGGACACAGCTGGTTCCAGCCAGCTCCAACCAACCCAGTGCAGGGCAAGGCTGAGCCCCGCAGCCAAGATGATGGCACCTCTCTGATAGTGTATTTGAGAAAGGGAAAAAAAATGGAGAAAGAGAGGAGGAGAGTACAAAAAGAGTGAGAAAAAGCAGGGGGAACATCAAGGTCAGAGAAGCAGGAGTGGAGGAGGTGTCCCAGGCCCTAGAGCAGAGATTCTCCAGCAGCCTGTGGAAGAGAACATGGTGGAGCAGATATTTCCCTGCAGCCCATGGATGACCTCACACCAGAGTAGGTACGTATCCCCTGAAAGAGCTGCTGCCCATGGAGACCCCCACACTGGAGCAGGTTTATCCTGAAGGACTGCAGCCCATGCAAGGACCCGTGCTGGGGCAGGGCAGAAGTGTGAGGAGAAAGGAGCAGCAGAGAGCTGTTATAATCTGACTGCAACTCCCCATTCTCCATCTCCTCCATGCTGCCAGGGACTAGAAAGGAAGGAGGTAGAGGGGATGGGAATGAGGGAGTGAAGTTGAGCCTGATTAGAAGGGTGGATGGAAGGTGTTTTTATTTTCTGAGTCTATTTTGCCTGTGACAGTAATTAGCAAGTGATTTCCTTGGCTTATCTCAAACCATGAACTTTTAAATCTTATTTTATTCCCCCATCCTGTTGAAGGGGAATGAGAGAGCAGCTGGGTGGATGTCTGGCAGCTGATCAAGGTCAGACCACATCAAACATCTTCATTACTATTTCAGTAATCTCAAGAAAATGATGTAAATGTGTTAATTGTAGGGTATGACACAAAGGACAGAGAGGACTGCTTAAGCTATAGGGTACTGTGGAAGTTAAAGAACATATGGTTTCACATTGTCCATGAACTTATTTTGGAAATTAAACGGTATTTATGACTGCCATGGGAGACATATCTGAACCTTTGCACAAGGAAGTGCACTGACAAAAGAAAGAAGTGGATTAAGATCATGCTGGATCTTACTGTGATCAGTGAACTGCTTGTGGTGATTCTGACAATTCTGCATTTATTCCTCTCCTTGTTGCTATCAGACCTCTACCTAAAAAGCCTTAGTAAATTTGTCTCTCTGAAGAATCTTAACTTGTTGAAACACCACCTTGATCTCTATGCATTTGGCTGATTGTATGTTAAGGCAAAAGGTTGTTGATTCTCAGACCGAAAGACTAATCCGTGAGATTCTGATATATATTAAGTAATAACAAAAAAAATGTAAGGAACTTATCTCATGCAGTTTAGACATTCTTGAATGCAAATTATGGTTTCAGACAGTTAAGCACTAGCAGGGTGGGCCATATTTTCTGCTGGGATATTTTCTTTATCTGTTTATGGTATATTTCATAGATAACATATTAATGTGTGTAGAGTTTACCTTCATAAAATAGCTTACTACTTTGCTTTGTAATTTTATCAACTTCTGTATATTCATTTTTCATTCTCTCTTAAAAGATCACTGCTTTTTATCAGTTTGTGCATGTATGATAAAAATCTGTTATTAGTTTTGTTTTTTACAATCCCAGCTAGAGAAGTTTCCAGGTTTCTCACAATATTGTCCTTCTTTCCCGGTGCAAAAAAAAATTATAATTCCCTAGATGCTGTTTTATTTCCTCTTGTGTAAGCTTGAAATCCTTTTTCCTCTTTTATCTTTCTCCTTTACCTATTGATGTATCTTGCTATTTGGGGGAAAAAAAAAAAAAGCTACAGTTGTATTTTGGACTGTATCTTCATAATCTCCATTCCCTTTTAAATGTGAGATGTTGTTTACATCTCTCAGTTCCTTCCAGTGTTTCAAAGACAGCTTTAGAGTCAGAAATTGCTTAGAGCTACAGGGTTTTGATTATATAAAGTTTAATTATGTTGCAGAAAATCACTAGTGAACTAATTGTCCTTCACATTCGTTGACAGAACTCTCAGTGGAGTTTATAGGAGTTTCACCTGCATAAGAAGTGCATATTTCCTCTTCAGAGACCACACAGGAACCCCATGAAATTGGTAGAGAACTTCCTGTAAAGATCATATGGTATTACACAAGACCTTAGATAACTAGAAGTTCATAGGAAGATCTGTACCACAATGGTTTAAAGGAAATTGAAGCACTTTGGTTTTATAAGGTCCCAAATCTCATAATCATGTAGGACTGAAAGAAAATGCCTACAGTAGACATTCAAACGTTCCGAGAACATTCTCTGGTCTTGAGGTTAAATGGCATGATTTATTATCAAGCCCTTTTTTCCCTCAAAATAGGTTGGCCAAATCCAAACTGAGAATGGTCCCTGGCACATGCAGTTACCTGGACAATGCAGCAATTATCTGGAAGACTGTTGTTTGGCACAAACCATGCCAGGACTATGCTAAAATTTAAACAATGTGGGCAATCACAGGATATTACAAGCTTGCACTCTGGAACAATTTTATTCACTTCTATAGACATTACCGATGAAAGAGCATGAGTTATCCAGTCCCATTTCTTGTAGTCACAGACAGCTTTGCCATTGATATTTATTTAAGAAGGACCCACAAATCTTCCAAAAGGGCCCCACTCTCTAAAATGCTGCAAGCCACAGAAACACTCCTCAGATACCCTACAAAACTTTTTTAAGCTCTGAAGAGAAAAAGCCCTTCATGTGTATAATTCATATCACTCTAAAGGAGTTATTTCAAACCTATTAAGTGACTAACATGATAAAAGTACCGGTTCCTTTCCATTGGGTGTAAGGAGGTAGACCATAGCATGATAGCAGCAAGCATAGATGTCTCTTTGGCAGATGTCTGAAGGTTGGTTAGATAAATTTTACACTGAAAACTTAATACCATGAGCCTAGCTTCTGTCTCTTCTGTGGTGGAGCTGACCTCTGTTACATTATATGGTCTCTGCTACAGAGTATAAAAACACTGTCTTAAATGCCAATATAACTTTTTGAAAGCTGAAATTCCACAATAAAACATTTCAATATCAAAAATATAGTTTTTAAGAATGTATCTAATATGATCCTCATTAACATATCAGTCTTTATTCCAATTTAGATTATATTCAGACAAACAAAATAAGTTCTCTGAAGACACGCAATGGGTAAACTCTTTCCTTTATGCTAATGGAATCTTTAGGAAACTCAAGAAAACTCCATAAATGCTCAGATATTTCACTCAATAAGATACACTTTCTAAAACTTGGCTTGCTCTTCTGAAACCAAGCACGTTGTAAAAAAGACAGACAGCAGCTTAGTTGCAGGACTGCAAGTTCCTCTTTTATATTAATTTCCCATTTGGATGTAGTGTTAAATGTTTTGCTTTTAACATGGGTTTCAGAATGTTAAATGCTTTGCGTCCTTCCAGCCATTAACACCAAGAATCTTTGAAGTTCCAGTATTTTTCAGTTGTGGTCACCAGAAAGACCATGATCTCATCCTTTAGACCTTGAAGTATATTCCGAATTCATATATACAACAAACAGTTTAAACAGATGTAATGAACATCTGGTCTACATTTTAAATTCAAGTTGTACTGGGTTTGCATGGCAAGGTTTTGGTAACGGGGGAGCTACAGGAATGGTTTCTGTGGGAAACTGCGAGAAGCTTCCTCTATGTTCCCTATGACATCCAGCTCCACGACAGACCCACCGCTGGCCAAGGCTGAGCCCATCAGCGACGGTGGTAGCTCCTCCAGGGTAACGTATTTAAGAAAGGGGAAAAAAATCTGTGCAACAAGTGCAGCTAGAGAGAGAAGTGAGAATATGTGGGAGAAACAACTCCGCAGACACTAAGATCAGTGAAGGAGGAGGAGGATGTGCTCCAGAAGTAGGAGCAGAGATTCTCCTACATCCCTTTGTGCAGCCCATGGTGAGGCAGGCTGTCCTCTTGCAGCCCATGGACGTTAAGGACCCATGCTGGATCAGTTTGTGAACAACTGCAACCTGTGAGAAGAATTCATGTTGGAAGTGTTTGTGGAGAACTGTCTCCCGCGGGAGGGACTCCATGCTGGAGCTGGGGAAGAGTGAGGAGGTAGGAGCAGCAGAGACAATGTGTGATGAACCGACCACAACCCCTATTCACTGTCCCCCTGTGCCACTCAAGGGAAGGAGGTAGAGAAAATCAGGAATGAAGTTGAGCATAGGAAGAAGGGAGAGGCGGTACGAAGGTGTTTTAAGATTTGGTTTTATTTCTAATTCTTTGATTTGATTGGTAAAAAATTACATTAATTTTCCCAAGTCAGGTCTGTTTTGCCCATCAACAATTGCCTAGTGATCTCCCTGTCCTTATATCATTTCAAGAGCCTTTTGTCATTAATTTTTACCCCTGTCCAGTTGAGGATGGAGAGTGATAGAGTAGCTTGGTGGGCACCTGGCATTCAGCCAGGGTCAACTCACCACACAAGTGTATATCAAGTTTATGTAATTATTTTAAATGTAGTAATTTATTGTATTTAATCAAACATGAAATAGCAGAGGAACAAAGCTATGCAACTTGCCTACTGTTAGGAAATTGTTTCAGACATTAGCATTTACAAGAAAAATATGTAATTTTTTCCAACTTAAAAGTATACAATTTCTTTCTGTAGTTCCCTTTAGCAGGATTAGAAACCTCTTGAAAGAAATCAGTATGCATGTAAGTCTTCTATAAGAAAAGAAGAAATACTAGCTCTATATCTTTGAATACATCTGTTCTGCTCTCCATCCATGTTGTGTTGAGTAAAGCTCTTTGGATACAAGATAAAATGCACAGGCTTTAACTGTCTAATGATGACCTTTACCAATCTTACAGCACTGACTCCAGTATTATGACTTATACAGAATTGATACACTTTTTCCATCTTGAAAGGAGATATTTTTCCTTGAAATTGTAAATTATTTGAAGGATAAACTAAACTTCACCTGCTATCTTGAAGGAATGTCTTTAAATGCTAATATGATGCCTAAAAACATCATGGGCATTTTGTAACTTGCATCCTGTTTCCTAGTATTTGATATTGTCCACTGAGGAAAACAGAAAATAGAATACATTAAAGCTTTCTGGAGGAAAAAAAAAAAAAGAAAACAAAGAGGATAGGGAAAAATTTATTGTGTTCATAAAAGTTAAGGCATGAACCTGTTTTGGGGAGTATTTCCATAATGAGGAAATTTGTTACTAATATTGCACTGAGTCTGATGCAGACTCTTTATCTTTTTTTCTTTCCAGGAGTTACCGGTCACTCTGAATATGAATGTCAGCCGTACGACTTCACAATAAATAAGTTAGATTTCCAAAACAGCAAACACTATACCCAGTTCAATCTAAGCGGTTTTTTTTCCTGCCAAAATGAGGCATTAACTTTTGTAGGAGCTTTCTAGATCTCTTTTCCAAAGAAAAGATTCTGGATTTGTACTCTCTGTTAATATCATGATGTTATATTACATATATCTAATTCTCTGTATGGTTCTGTCATACAAAGCATTTATCAGCTTCAGAATTTGAATCTGTATATAGCATATTCTCCAGAATTATGTCATTGTATGATCCTTTTTTTGTGATTTGTTGAAACTAATATTTTCCCTTGAAGGAGAACAGCACAGACAATATTGCATCTTAAAAAAAAATATTGCGACAGTGGAGTTAAAAAACCGGTGAATTACAGTATGGTAACTCTCTAATGACTGCCTGACAGCACCAAATTAATAGGATAAGAGTGACTTCACTGACATTTTTAGGTATATTTATAAAATTATATCACATAAACTTTTTATTTTCAGCTAAGACATTTTATTCCTGTCTGGTGGTTTTTTTTTAGTTTGCAGAAGTAAAACAGAACAAGTACAAAATTGTCTCTTCTGTTTGACATTTGAACTACATTATTCCCTGTATTTTAAATTCACCCACTCAACCTTCGTAGTTCCTTATATTTCTTCTGCTCCTACTTTTCCAGTTTTAGTATAGCACCTTTTCCATCAGCACTCTGCAAGATGTGTTTGAGTTTCATTTTATGTCCCATGAGTGGCTTGGGGTGTACGAGCTATCTTTCACTTAGCACACAGATAATCAAAATGGCTGCTTTCTCCTTCTTTAGACTTCCATTGCCCTGGAATTATTATCATAAATAATCCCAAGATTACATTTATTTGTACATACACACAATGTGAAATAAATGAAACTTGAACATGGTTGGTCCTAATTAAGAATCCTACTAGGGAAATAATGTCCCCATGCTCCTTGTGTAGTCTGTTGGCAACTGAGGGTGCAGCAAGCCAAAATCAGAAGAAAACATCTGTCTCTTCCCATTGAAAATGGTGAGAGCTTCTGGCAACTTGTATCTATTGATCTCATCCTGGGCACATTAGGTCTACAGTTAGGTGAAGCTAAGCTAAGCATGTGCAGGACATCCTCCTGTATCTGACACTCTTCTTCACTCAATGGTGGTCTCCGGTGTTAGGTTTTAAGTCCTTTGCAAAGGAACTATACATTAAAGGACAGGACCTTTTGAGGTATCTAGGCACTTTTACGTTGTAAAATATTACTTCAAAAATGAGATGGTTTTATAAGAAAAAAAAAACATGATTCAAGAGGAGTGATCAAGGAGCTTTGGTGCAGAAAGTCACTTGGGGTGATGTTTGATCACTAGCAGCTTCTGTAAAGCTAATTCTAAAATAATCTGATATTTTAACTTCCTAATGGAACCATTATTTTATGATCTCTCATAATAAGAGCTACAGCAATTATAATAACTGTTATTATTTTTAACCAGAATTTAAACCCTAAGTCTTTAGGCAATTTATTCTGGGCCTATATCTGATACCTTATCAATGGGAAATGCACATCCTTAAGCCTTCACATTCTACTCACGTGGTGTTTATATCAACTTACTGAAATCTTATTTTGAGAAGTCTTTCAAGTACCAGAACATCCCTCAGAAATGTATTTAAATCCTCTCATTTTCATTCAAATTATGCTTTCCTTTCACTTTTAAATTCTTCCCTTTTAAAAGTAAAGTTTCTATGACCAATGTCACTTGGCAGGAGAGAAAAAAAATAAGACTGATATGAATTAAAAGGAAATAGATGGTGATGTAGATTTGAAAAGTGTTGCTACTATGCATGTAATTTACATTCACAATTGAGTATCTCTGATGGATTGTTTCTGATAGGTTGTGGTTTTGGTTTTTGACTTTTCACTTGGAAATATAATGCATTTTTGTTCATGTACAGATTTGTTTATTCTATTTGGAAATAAGTGAATTAATTCTCTCTGTCATATGTTGCAGGTTTGCCTCTTATGTAACAGAGCTCCTTTAAAAGTTTGAATTAGCATTCTGCCTAGACAAGATCTGAAAATTGTTCCAGCTTTACTGACATACGGAAGAAGAGATATAAAATTGAACATGATCGTTTGAAAACGAGGTGACATCTCAGTATCACGAGTATTGCATTATTGTCTAATAAAGGTTAAGAGAAGGTTTGTTGTAAAAATTACCTTTAGAATGAACTGATATTTTAACAACACTGATGCCAATATTGTAAATGCTGCTGCGAGAGGAATGTGAAATATAAATATTTATGTATTTCAGCATTAGAAAAATCCTCTGTAAATGTGAGTTGATTCTAATCTTTTTATTCATTAATCCCATATAATTCCCACTATGGCAAAAAGAGATGCAAGGGCAAGATTGGAGTTGATGTCTATTTTGAGGAACCAGGCTTCTTAGTTCTCCTGTCTGGATACACACAACAGCTGTCATGCCCCAACTCTGTGATGCAACAAATCCAGGGAATGTAGCATTCCCTCTTTCTCCAGCCTCATGGCCTGATCTCAGCTGGAGCAAAATCCATATGAGGATCAGAAAGGCCTTCAACAGTTTCCCTAGTCTTGCTGCTTGAGGAACTAGGACTGTGGAGTGCTCTGTGGAAAACCCTCAGCCACAGATCATATTGCTACGGATATAAATCACCATAGTTGAGACTATCTCTCTGGAGACTAAAACTTTATTCTTCCTGAGTAGAAAGCATTAGATGCCCCCTATAGGACACCAGAAGTCCATCTGTTCCCCTTGAGCAGAACTGGGTTACAAGTGAAATACAATATTCCTAATTTCTTAGACTTGCAAGTATAGCACAACATATTCATAGTCTGAACTCAGAAATCTCAGTAGCTTGGAGTCTCTCTCTTTGGATAGATATAGATATATACACATACAAAAGTCACTGATTTAGTTTCAGGATGCTTTCTGCTGAAGTGGACCCCTCTCTCCTTTTTCTTCCATCTATAGTTTTATTTAGAATAGCTATTTGTAATTCTGTGTTTCAAAGCTTCTATTTAAAGTCTTACTACATCTCCATTATTAATTTAATACTAAGTTAATTACAAAGGTAATGTAAAAAGGGTTTTTAATTTCCAAAGGGGATTTTCTACATATTCACAATATCTGAAATGAGACTGATGATTTATTTTTTTTTTTAAATACTGGGAGTTATGCAGTTTAATGTGGAAATATAAGCTTAATTAAACTTTGAAAAAAATAACCAAAATTAACTGGAATTAATAATTAATCTTATTGTAATGGAAATGCTGCCCATCACCTGAGTGAATGTACAGATTTTTTAAAAAAATGCAATTCCACTGATGAAATTTTGATGCATGTCAGAGATGAGAGTAATTTCTTGGAAATCTAGAGCTGCTTTCAACTGTTCACACTACTAAGTATGAATGGAAATAATCTGAAATTATCAAAACATATTGCTCACTAAAGAGTTTTCCACATGACAACTCAATGGATGAATGTTAGTGTTTTACTAATGTCATATGTGTTTTCAAGCCTCTGAAGTTTAAATCCCAGGAGTTAAACTAAGTAGGCTTCTAGAAAGGGCACACTAAAGGAAAATTGTTTTCCAAGATTTTTAATGCCTAAAGAGTATATTTGGAAACAATGGCTGCTAGTAATTGCACTCAATAATTCATAGATCAATAATAAATTCACATGCGCACACACAAAAAAAACCTTCCTTACTTGTGTAATTAGTGACTGAAGTATCATGTCTGTTGCCTATTTATAGTTTGAGAACCTATTTGATGTTTCATTTTGGAAGAAATGTGTAATCTCTGGTTTAAATGTTTCTCACTATGTTTCTCACATCATCAGAGCTGCGTTATTTCACTGTGCAGTAGAACACCAACATATTGGTTCAATTCCCAGTTCATACACAGTTAAGATTAGCAGAGAACAAAAATTAATTTTGTCAGTGTCATAGAAACTCAGTTATGTTTGGAAAGTTTCCAAAAATAAGACTCTTGAATATGTTTGCTTCACGCCAAGAAAAAAAAAAATCTTTTTTCCTTTTTTCCATTACTCCTAATGGGACTAAATACAGCTTTGAAAAGATGGAATTCCATATGTATGTAGTAAAAAGTTAATAATTGGACTAATTGATATGTGCTGAATTTGAACTAGATGAAAAATATAGACAAACCCTGTCATTAGGTTAAAAAAATTACCTTATAACATGTCTGACAAAAAGAACATAGTAAATCTTTTTTGTGGCTTGTTTTCTTTTCTGTTCTTTCCCTAACTTACAGTAAGTAATGGTCTTGTTTTCCTTGCTCTATAATATTCAGAAAGTCTGAATAAGGTAAGAGATAGTCTGACTGAATTGAAAGCTTGAGAAGTCAGCATGAGTTTATCAGCATCTCCAAAAAACAGGTTACAGTAGGTGTCTATTATATAGGAAATAGAGGTTAGCTTCCATCCTTCACATCTGAAAAAGCTAACCTCATTCCTCTATTCTTGTTCATCCATCTCCATCAATTGATTTAGAAAAATCTCTCTGTATTACTGAAGTGTTAGTTGGAGTGGTATTAATATTTCCTTTGAACTTCTTAGGTCTATTATTGTTAGAAGTCTGAAAAATATGAAGTGGTACACTGGGAAAACATTAGGACAGTTTTTATCTGAAAAAATAGTCCAAAATAATAGCCATCCTCTTCCCTTTAGAGTCTGTTGCTTGGGGTTTTTTTTTTCTGTGCAAGCAATTTTATTTCTTCTGGATATAAGTCATATCTATAAACATAATTTGACTAAACCTGAGCCCAAACATGCAGTATGAAGGCAAAGAGAGATCTAGCAGTGAGCCAAGCAGAGTTAGATCCTCAAAACAAAATTTTTATACTTAGTCTGCTATAGACAACATTAACGAGCAAGGAGGTCTATTGAGTTCAGAGGGATGACTCATAATATATAAACTATATCATCTTCACTATGAAATGGAATGAAGATTAAATTGTCTGTTTAGCTACTAATCATCACAGAACTGGCATTTCATCATTTGCTATCACAACCAACTCAACAAAACCACTGTGCACACGATTCAGAAATGTACCTTTTTTTTTCCTTTTCCCCCTTCCTAATTCATAAACATTGCTAATTGTCCTTGCCTGGACAGTTTGCTGTTATTCAGTAATTCAAATAAAATCTTAAGGGCTGACATCTAGGAACATTAATTTTTTTTTTTAAATATATTCGCTATTGTTATTCTGGAGATGTTTTACTTTGTCTTGATAAATTGCTAACATTTCAAGGACTGCTGGAAGTTTTTGTCCTCCCAGAAAATGAAGAAAGTTTCCAAATAATTGTCCTACTATTGTTTTCTTGCTATTATTTTCTTTTTAAATTGCATATCATTTGTGCATTCTTTTCAGAGGAAATCAAAGACTTTCATTTAGGCTAGAAATCACTATTATTTTCTAACAGAACCACACATGCAAAAGTAAACAGTGACTTCTATGCAGTGATGACAATTTTTTTTATCCCTATTTTGATTTGGTAAAAACATTTTACAAATTCTTATGTGCTGTAAGAAAGGAAGTTTATCTTTAGGAATTGTCTAAGTAGTGAAGTACAAGTTATCGCGATAGTCATTCATATCTTCTGTAAGAAACGAGGTTGACTATTAATAATACTATAAGTGGTATAGTCCAACAGTTAGTTATCATAGTTATAACCCAAATTACATTTGTGGCAAAACTGAGTCAATTTAAAATCTTTTTTTTTTTTATAATAATCTTTCTTCACCATCTACTTTTTACAGTATGACTGTACAGATGAGATGGTCATATTCCTCAAGAACTGATAAAGGGGCTGACACTATTTAGCAACTTTGACTGCGAGCTCAACAAAGATTCACCCTTATCAGATTCTTGGATGACTTCAGATTGACCGTCATGGCTGATATGCTGAAGAGCTGGGCTGTTCTTGTTGAGGAACCTCAACAAGCTGAAAAAATGGGCTAACAAGAATCTCATAAAGTTAAATAAACACCAAGTCTTGTTTACAATAAGTTCATCATCAGTTCAGGCTCAGACAGACTGCCTGGGTAGCATGTCTTTGGGAAAGGATTTGGGATCCTACAGGACAACAAGACAAGATACCTTTCCAACAATGAAGGCTAAATGCCTACTGGGCTATGTTAGCAAGAGTGTAGTTAGCAGATCGAGGCAAATGGTTATTCTCCATTCAGTGACTGCGAATTCAGTGTGTGCATCTGGAGTACTGTGTCTGGTTTCAGATCCCTGGTAAAAGAGAGGTAGTTACAGAGTCTAGTGGAGAATCACCAAGATACTTAGAGAGTCTGAAGAACATGACTTATCAGGAAAGGCTGAAGCAGCATTGTTTGCTTAGCATGAAGAAAGCAAGGGTAACTAAGGAGGAATCTAATTTCAATCTTTCATTACCTGGAGAGGAGTTACAGAGAAGACAGAGCCAGATTTCTCTCTTGGATGTGTACAGAGAAAGATCAAGAGTTAGTGGCCACAGTAAGCAGGAAGAAAAATTCTCATTGGAGATATTCACTGTGACAGTGGTCAAGCACTGGAAGAGGCTGCACAGACAGCCAGTGGCTCCCTCCCTGGCGATTTCCAAAATTCAGCTGGGCAAGGCCCTGGACTGCCTGCTTTAGGTGGGAGTCTGAATAGATCCGAGTCACTTGCCTTCCTGCAGTTTTCCCCATACAGTAAAAATGAAAATAACTAACAAGCTTTTTAATGAAAAACACACACCAAAAATATTTTACACTATTCTTCTCCCTCTCCCTTCCCATATATTATTATCTATTTCAAAGCTGAATCTCTTAACCTGTTGTCCATTGATGAGGTAGTCTCTTGCATTCACAAACCCTGAGTAGGCAGCAAATATCAATTTTCAGTATGCTCTCCACAAGCCAAATACAGCCCCTGGCTTACAGAATTGCCACTGAAGAGCCAGGAGGAAACAGGAAAAAAAAATTTAATCAAAACAATAACCTACTCACAAACAAAAAGAGAAATTGATTTCCAAATCTCCTCAAAATATTTCACAGTGGAAAAGAAAGAGAATGATGTTTTAATATTCTTTTCAAACTTCTAAAAAAAATTCAGACATCAGATTTATTTTCTTTGTGTCCTTTTTATTTTATTTTCTTCCTTTTTGGAGTGGAGAGATTCAATTTACGGAAGAGTGCAAGCAAATGAATAGTGAGACTTATCTGTAATACCACCAAGCTAACACTGTAACATGCTTCTGAGGGTTTTCCAGAGAACTATTTTGCCTTGTTTGATTGTATTATGACATTAGTATTCAGCCCACATCAGAAGAAAGCAGAAAGGGCCATGTTACAGTTTCCATTGTGCTTGTTTGTGAATTGAAGCGTAAGCTGACATCCTGTAGTAGAATCAAGGAGTGCAAGCAGCACAGTTCATAAATCTGCTTTTCTTAGGTTCCACCATGTTAGAATAGAAATGCTTGAGGCATATTTCGCTCAATAGGACATTCTACTCTAGTTTTGCCTTCAAGAAAAAGACAATTTATCTGATTTTATTTGCTGTTTTAAATATTACATTAATACTGGAGTGAGTAGATATTTCACAGCCATAGCACTGTATGAAGAAGAGCATAAACAGATGCACATAGCATGTTAGAAAAAACATACCTCAGATAGTTACAGTTTAAATAGACAATAAGCAAGTGCAGCATAGCCAGTAAATGTGGTTGCACTATTCACTCTGGATTTAAAAGGCAGAGGTTCAAATACTGCTTCTTCCAGATTTACATCAGGGATTTGAACTTGAATGCTCCTGGATAATTGTCCTAATCACCTGATCACTTTTGAACATTTTTTCCCTTTTTTTCCTATTTAGATGTTTGTAATGTTTTCCATCAGATAAAAGTGGAAGACTGTGATTTTATGACTTCTAAAGCTTAATGACAGAGCTGCTGCCCCTGGATTTTGTCTCTTGAAGACTGTAGTTGAAATACAATTCAGATATCTCCATTAATCCATCTCTTTTATTTGTCAGTATTCCACACTGAAGTCACAATTGGTATTCACTTTGATAGCAGTATACCTAACTTCTGATCTCAGCACAAGGCACTGACTGAAGTTAATTACCTCAGCATCATCATGATGTCAATATAGCACAACTTCCTCCCTCTGTGTGCCAAGGTAAACCACAGAGGTTAGCAAGCAATACGGCATTACGGTACAATGGCTTCAAGCTCTTCAGAACTTGAAGCTACAAGTTCTTCAGAAACACTCTAACCTTTGGATCCCAGTGTTCACCTTCACTGACCTGAGGTCAGTGCGGGGGATACAGTATGAATCTGCTTGAAGCTTACAAGTGGTTCATCGCAGTTCCCATGCCAAAGCCATGCCCTATGCCTGGCAGCAGGGCTGTGATGGAAAGCAGGCTGTTGGGCAGTCCAAATCTGGTGCGATGGCACTTAGTGAGAATGATCTTGCTACTTTTGAATGCTCAGTCATACACCCAACTAGACTTTGTGGTCAGACACTGGGAAATGAAGGGGGCTCCAGCCATCTCCTACTTGTGACCTGTCCCCTAAACACTCCCTGCCTTATGAAGAGTTTATGAAGTCTTTGGTATGGACATTTTGTCTAATGGAAGATATGAATCTGTGGTCCACAGTGTCAGGAAGACTGTTCACTATTGGAGTGAACTCTTAAACTATATCTCAGGAACACTTTTCTTTGGCTGCTGATCTATACTTTGCTCTTTAGCATTCCACTATGGCCTTGGAATTGCAATTAACCTTTAAAATTTAAACTACAGCTGAGTACCTTCTTTCTGATTTAGAATACTTTAGAGCTATATGCACTACAACAGGAAAAGGTATCTGTGACATCTGGGCAGAAAAGTAAGCATGTTTGATGTTTCAGGAGAAACAGGAAACTTAAATATGCCTTTTAAGTCTTAGTTCACAAACGAAAAATAAACCCTAAACTGCCCAGAAAATCATGAGGGCTTCAGTGGTCATTGTCACAGTTACAGATGTTCTGAGCGTCTGAAGTGATTAATGTCTAAGCCTGTCTCCTTAATATACATTTTGATCTTTAAAAAAAAAAAAAATAAGATGAAAAGTATATTAAGTAACACCACGTCTTAGAATACTACTAGGGAAATATTTTCTTTTCAATACTTATTGGCTTGAAATAGTGATTTTCTGAAGTTCTGCTTCACAGAGAAAACACGGTATTATCAGTCTGGCAAATGCCATTATCATGTAGGCAAATGCCAATGAGCTACTGATACAACAATCTTCCTGCTAGACCAGGAGAGTCTAGTGGTCTTTTTTCTAATATAATCAAAATAGTTTATTTTAGATAGTTCTTTAGAACATCGGGTTTTAAGGACAACAAAAATGGGTTTTAAGGCATCTTTTAGCTAGTTTGCTTGGTACTCATGCTATGTTTTCTCCTGCTGATGAGTTCTTGCACACTATGCCTTATATTGGCAATTTACATGGAGAAAATTTTAAATTCTTATTTCTTTGTTGAGATTTCTATCTGGATATTTTTCTATGGTAGCTCCGCAGAGATCTATTCAAATTTTCTCTCTTCTATATTGAAATATGTGTGTTAGCGGTAAACTGGCAACATAGTTAACAATATTCAATTCAGCTCATGAATCAACTTATGTACTCAACTTCCACTTTATGATCTTTATCTTGAGCAATGCCTAGCTCAGCAACCTTCCACCTCTATGGACATTTGACTTTCCACCAATAAAATGTCCTATGTACTTGTATTCGTGTTATTCTGCATCTATTTTACAACCGGAGCCCTGAAGACACCAAGGTATTTAGGTAACTTAGGTCCTTCCAGATTTCCACATTTGACAATCCCCTCAACTATTCCTCTTTCTAAGAATATCTGCCATCCAAACCCTCTCCAGTTATTCAAGTAGTGCACTGATTACTATATTCCTCTGAAGTTGTGAGACACTTGTCTTCGTGGACATCCTAGACTCACCTTCATGTCTAGCTGCCTCCTGTCTAATTTAAAGCAGGGCTTTGAAATATAGTCTTTTATAATAAGAGTGCCCTAGCCAACTCTTCGTAAGAGTTTCTGGAACAGCTTTTTCTCAGTGTTTCCAGTTGATGTTACTTCATTTTCCATAACTTAAATATTCACCAGGACAGGTAAACACTGCAATTCAGTAGTGATTATGCATCCATGTGAAATAATTAAAGTCCATACTCCAAATCAATATTCAAATTATTGTACATGCTGGACCAGGTCCAGCACAAAAGAATGAGAAATGCTGCAGTTTTGTAGGAGACGGGAGGACTACTGGAGCCTACTCTCTGCTCAAATTCAGTAAAAGAAAGATTTGTCCAAGGATGACCCATATTTCAGGCACGCCCAGACTTTGGCATCAGAGAAGCTGGAAAATCACTGCTTCTTCCCTTCTATTTGTTGTGAGTGCAGTCACTATGCTTTAGAATAGAGTTCATGTCTGTCAAACTTGACTGGAGACAAGCATGTCTCTCCAGCCTGATCTAGGTCCGATAGTTCAATCCTCCCCTCTCCTAGGGATTTCCTGCTGGTTGCGCTAAATGCCTCTAAACATAATTGGAAGCACTTACTACTACAAAAAAAAAAAATTCTACAAAAAGAAATGTCAGCAGGATATACAGACCTTTAAGTAAACAACCACTTGAAATAATAATAATAATCATCATAATATATCAGTATTCAAAATACTCAGGTCTCAAGGAGTTTCTTGTAAAAAAACACATTTATTTTGTCACTGAAGCAATTGACATTTAAGTCAGGTGTATGAATGCTCTTCTCTTTAACAAATCAGTACAGTAGCAACATGAGCAGCGACATTTTTAACCATTTACATTACTAAAACAACCAACCACATCATAGACCAATTGGGCACCTGAGGAAAAGGGGCGCTGACACTTATATGTGTGATCTAGGATCACTGCAGTGTGTCTGCAGCTTTTCTGCAGTGCAGCCATTTTATACTGACAGGTAGTTTAGTAAGTGGTACAACAGAGCTAGACCCTGAGAAAGGAGAAGGAGCTTGTTTCTGATAATAAAACCTTTGCAAGCAGCCAAGCAAAAGTATAACTCACTTTCCACCAAGTTGTTGCATGTGAGATATAAGGCAAAGAGAAAGTTGCATACAGTTTTTGCAAAGAGCAAAATATTTGTGCTCTTCCCTTTTGCACTCTCTACAAATGTGTTGCTTTAAGAACTGGACCAGCCACTGGCTTAAACAGTACTTACGCAGCAAAAAGTGAACGCTACCACATAAAGAAAATTTAAGAAAGTCTAATTGAGACTGTACTAGGTCTCAATACTTTTTGTATTATATGAGAACAAATAAAGGTAAAATCACAAATGTCTTCTGAAATGTTCAGACAGCCTCATGTTTCTCAGCTTTGGCATGATTTAATTACAAGTGAAGTTATTTAGGGTGCATAGTATTTTGCTATGACCAGAATGACTAACAATGATTAGGATCCCACTGGCTTGCAGAGATATAATGTGGAAGGGCTGTTGAATAAAGAAGTGACTGGTCACCTCATCTATACATCCAGTATACACTTGAGCCCAGCTCACCTACCTCTGCATTTTGGATCAGATTCTAGTTCTTACCCAGAATAAATCAAAATATTTTGTGAGGACTGTCAGACCTATTCAGGCCCCAAAGGTGACTGGCACACACCCAATGCTATATCCCTACTGGTAGTGAAAATGAAACCAACTTGAGCCACATGACTTTAGTAACCTGCCTACAGATACTGGTAGCATTACAACTGTAGCCAGTAGGAACAATTAAACCAAATTTACTTTTAAGACTGGTCTATACAAAGATGAATAAATGAGTTATAACATGAAGAAAGGAAGCAAAAAGTAAATACCAAGGTATTGTGTAATGTTACTTGATAAATAAATTTATATACTTGTCTACGCTATGTTGTGCATTCAGTACAAAAAAAAAATACAGTATTCATCCTTATGGAAAGCACACTTCGGAAGTTGAAAGCTGTCGTGCTGTCATCAGAGTTTTTCAGTTCTTTCTGCAAACACATCTCTTAACTTAATACAACTTTGTATTGCTATTTATATGTTGCAATGCACAATAACATTGTATGCTTAGAGTAACCAGCCAGTGGAAACATTAACTCCATCTGTACTGATAAATTACATACGATCAGGGACCACTAGCCCAGAAGCCAAGTGTAATAGCCTGGTTGCATCTAATTTGCACAACAGTTGACTCTGGATTTCCCCTCAGTTTCAGGTGGCTCTCACACATTAATATTATTTTGCTTATGTTTTTCTATTTGAGTGTGGAAACGGATAGTGCTGAATGATTACACAGAACACAGGAAAACAAACTACTATAGGCCTATCCACGCTGCCTGTTTTGAGTGGTCTTTGGCATGTCCTATTCCCAAAATTATGGGAATCTTCTTGAAAACTGCCAGTAAACCCAACACAGTTAAAATTTAGGGAGTACAGAGAGGCAATGCTCCAAAGCTGAAGCAAGTTCCTTTTTTCTTTTTAGCAGTATAGATTTGGTCATTGAATCCATGGCTTTGATACTTATGTGAGTGGAATTAAGCATAATGAAATTGCCAGGAATCTAATTTCCAATCACATCCACACTTTTAAACTGTCATCTATCATGTTACTCTATATTTGCAGCCAAGACCTTCAGTCTTTTGTTAGGCAAAATTCCTACTGAAGTCCTGAAGAAATTAAAAGCTAAAATCTAATACCATAAGTAGTTGCTGAGCAAGAGTTCTGGGATTCATCCATGGTTATATTGCAATGATTTTCCACCCATTTTAAGAGACAGAGGAGGAAAAATCACATTAATGGTTGTCTATTCTTGTTTTGCGATTACTTTTACCTTGGTGTTGCGGGATAACCGCAGCTGGCAGCTAAGCCCCCACCAACTCACTCACTCACCTTCTCAGTAGAATGGGGGAGAGAATTAGGAGAGCAAAAAGCAAGAAAACTCATGGGTCAAGATAAGGATAGTTTAGTAAGTGAAGAGTTGGGAGGGGAAAATCCCCCAAGTGATGCAAAAGCAATCAATCACCACCAGCAGACCAGTGCCCATCCAGTCCCCAAGCAAGGGCTCTCTTTTGAAAACACCCCCAGTTTTATTTCTGAGCATGTCGTTATATGGCATGGAGTATCTCTTTGGTCAGTTTTGGTCAGCTGTCCCAGCTGTGTCCATGCCTGATCTCATGCCCAATCCCAGGGTGCTCACTGGGGGTCAGAGTGAGAAACAAAGCCTTGACATTGTGCAAGTGCTGTTCAGCTAAAAGGTTGTGTTACCAGCCCTGTTTTGGACACCAGTCTAAACAGTACCACATGGACTGACGTGAAGAAAATTAAATCCATCTCAGTCAATCCATCCCAGTACATTTGGTGTTCATACTTTTCAGTTTGCTGGGGTTTTTTCACTTTCATTTACTCCCATCTTAGTTACTGTCATGGTAACATAAATATATGGTGCAGTGCTGCAGCATTCCATAGCAGTGACTGATTTAGAGCTGGAACTTTTCATCTTTTCACATAATCTATTCCTCACATTTCTGTATTCATTTTTCTATATTCATTTAACTTATGATAAATTTGAATGTAAAACTTCAGACCCCGACAAAATTTTTATAGACTGCTTACATTGATGTGGGTCAGACAAGTGAACAGGTAGATAAGACAGACTGAACACACATTCAAAAGGATCAATAAGCTTCCCCTGCCTAGAGAAATTACAGACTTACAAAAAGGTACTTATTGCTCTGAAATATAATGTAATTATTTCAGCAACAAATTTCTTAGAACTCAGATACTTGATTCCTCTTGTCAGCTATACTTACCTTCTGGAAACAAAAACCCTTACAAAGTCAAAGTTTGTAAAGGAAATTGCTTTTCTTCTTTGCCTTTTGTCTGCCTAACTACTGAAACGAAAAGTGGCATAGCTGACATCGTGTAACTATTTTCTGAGCAGGTGGCTTGGAAATTGTACTAACACTATTCTTATTAGCACTGAATGTAATACTTCCAGTAAATTTACTGTTAATATTTGCACTGTAATTTTCAAAATATTCTTCTTTTTCCCCTACAAACAAACTATTCAACTTCAGGAACATCACATCCTTGTTAGAAAAATCATACATAAATGGATGCCACTGCTTTTTTTCTAAGCAGGGGCTAAAGTATAGAATAATTTTTTAAATGGTTCCTGACAATCATATACTTTCTGAGCAAGAACTGAAACATAGGTAATATTTTTAGACAATCTACAGCTCTATGACTATTACTTTGTCTCAGTGCAATACATTGGGTAATTAATGTTCAATGTTTTGAAATGGTATTTCACACGCCCCTGGAAGTGTTCAAGGCCAAATTGGCTGAGGCTTTGAGTCCACTGGTGGACTTCCACTGGGGGAAGGTGTCTCTGTCCATGGCAGAAGGGTTGGAACTAGATGATCTCTAAGATCCCTTCCAACCCAAATCATTCTATAATTCTGTGATTATTACCTTAATATTAGAATTGAAATGTCTCACTAAACATGCTCTCTATTCTCTTGGATATTGCAGTTGGGAATTCCTTTTTGTTTTCCCTACTGCAAGTTCCACAGCTTCGTCTATAAAGCAAACCACCCAATCCATGCAGACCTTCATTAAAATCTGAGAATGCTGTAAAGATACAGGATTCTTGCTTAAGAAATTAAATTGCAAAGTCAGAATGACTGCTCTTGCTTGGCCATGTTCCATTTAGAATCTCGTCCTAGATCAATACGATTAAATTAATATTTTATATTTCAGACTGAGGGAAAACTATAGATATCATTATAGAAAAAGGCAAAAGAAGATTTACAATTATTATTTTTCATATTGAAGATTTCCTCTTAGATAACAGGCTAGAGGTAATTATTTCTTCCTTTCTGCAAGTTTTGAGCTTTTTGTTTTAAATTCCTATTATGTCATGTAAATTTCCCTTTTCCCAAGAACAGCTGCCTATTGAATTCAGAACTTCAGTTATTGTTCCATTCTTCAAAAAAAAAAAACCTTTGTGATTCAGCAGTATTATCTAACCATAGGCTTATTACTCAATTATCTCTGTTGTTAAGTCATGGAACAGAAGTTTTTTAATTACTTGCAATATTTTTTTTGAGAAATGTTACTGTGACTTTTGGGAAAAGTACAGGACAAAAGTACAGGACAAACTTTATGTTCTTTATAATTCAGTAAAAATGCCTTTTATCTTAATAAAATGGACCTAAAGTTAATTGAGCCCTTTAAGGATACAAAGTGTTCTGTATAGGGCCACAGACATTTTAGCAGTGATGCAATTGGTTAGTTGAAATGGAATACTGGACCTTTAGGCCCAAATCTTCCAATTTACAGCCAACACCTGTGTCCCTGTAAAGCCTTACTGACTTCATTAATTGTTTATAATTTTTATTTTTATTAGAAATTATGTAAGCTTTGTTTCTGCTTGCAAAATTTCAAGGGTACATTTAACGTTTGTTCTCTGAAGAGAATATCAGCAGTATCCAAGAACTGTTCCTCAAGGTCTTGAAGGTTTTAAAGGCTGATGGATTCATATTAGACAGCAGATATCAAATGCAAGATCATGAGACCTTTATAAAACAAGTACGGTTTTGATTAGTAAAATAAATCAAACTAAGTGCTGTTTTATGACCTTTAAACACTATTCAGGGAAAGCTAATGCTGTTGGCTGACAACAAGCCAATCTTTCCTGTAATGGCAGCTATTAAATCCATGAGAAATCAAGTCATTATCCAATTCATACTGATTAATCAGATACCTTGGCTAAGTAGAACTAATATCCTACTTTGTTACTGGAACCCATAGTAAAACCTAATAGCTGTATGAAGGGTCAATTTTGTAGTAAAATCAAGGTTTTACACCCAAATTCCTTTGCTTTTTGTTATTTGTGTTCCAATGTGGTTTTAATTAAAAACAACTTTTGTGTTCTGGTTTTGTGATATCCATGACAGTTTGCAAAAACACCCGAAGCAAATACATTGCAGTCTTTTAAAGCATCTGACATTAGTGAAAGATAACATAATGAATGGAATATTATACAAAAAAATGGTCTGGAAATAAAACATCAGCTGAGAATGAAATGTCTAACAGCTAAATTGTTTCAGCATGTATTTCTTTGTCACATCAAGGCAAATATGTACATCATAATGATGAATTTCTGAAGAAAGGAGGAGTATTTCAGTGAGGAGAAAATAAAGAAGGATCCAGTTACATCACATCTTAGGGTAATAAACTTCATCCTGCCAAACATGTTCTCTTTAAAGAACTTGTCTGAAGATCTTGTCACATTCACTGTAAGGAATTCTCATAAAGAAGGTTAGTGAAAGTCATACTAGAGCTTAGTCAAATTTGAACTGAACAATATTAAATTATTTAATATGTTTACAAGATTATATAGCTAAAATAAAATATCCATCAGCCTTCAAATATCCGTTCAATGTCTCTCACCATCTGATGGATTAGTGGCACCTGCTGGCTCCCTCATGTAAACTATAACATTTTGACAATGAATAGACTATATATAAGGATTTTACTCACAGGTGATTTTGACAAAACAGGTGGTTTTACAAACTTCCATCCTGACATAAGTTATGGGAAAGAACAGCCGAACAACCATGTCTCTAGGGCTGTGTTGACAGTCCAAAGGTCTGCCATGGGTTTAGATTTTTGGTTCATATGTTGCTGTCTTGTTTTCTCAGACTGCAACACTGAAGAGTGTTGCAGAGCAAAAGGGACAGCAGCTTTGAGTGGTAGGAGACATGTGACTCCTTGATGAATACCTAAAGATCTGAGAACTGAGTGAAGATGGTAAATCTTTACTGTGCAGACAGGCAGGAGGACGACAGCATGGGTGTATACAAGATTATCTTCCTCATGCGGAAACTATGCAGAATGAATCCCTGACTCTCCCAAATGACTGATTATACGTGATACTGCTTTTGTGAGTGACCACTCTAAGGACATATTTTGTAGGGAACTTTGCTTCCTGCTTCTTTACCAAAGCAAGGAAACTTTCCTTGTAAACTTTGCAGATAACGTTGTAAACGGTGCAGTATATATTTCCAATCTAATTAATCTCAGTAGAACATTGTAACTGAGGTAAACTTCTTTACAGAATAAAATAGTATGTTCTTTGCATATACAATGTATTTTAACTATTCCACTGTGACAGAAGAAAGACGACAAAAATCACATGAAGCAGTTGAAGACTAACCATCTGTATTAGGCAAAGATTAAAATCTCAGGAGTTCTCTTTACATTCAAGACGATCAAAATGGGATCCAGTGGGAACAAAAAGTAGACCTCAGTAAGAAGGGCACTGGTGGAAATCAGTGTCATGGAGAATGTACTGTTTCAGATACTTTTTTTTTTTTGCCTAAATGTTGCATGCAATTACACATGCAATTTTCTTCCCATGAGAGTCAATTGTGAAACTCTGCTATTTCGGTAGGAGCAGTACCAACCTTAAAACACAATAGGATTCAGCAAAAACCTTCAAGTTCCTGCTTAAGACCCAAGAAATTCTTGCTAATAATTTATAGATGTGTGAGTATATACAAGTGTTTCCTAGCAATATCAACTCTAAGGTGCTTGTAGGCATAGAACAGTAGAATCATAGATAGATGATAATGAGTCGGGCTGGAAGGGACGTTTAAAAATCACCTAGTTCCAAACCCCCCACTGTGAACAAGTACATCTTTCACTAGATCAGGTGACGGGACAGCCACAGCTTCTCTGGGCAACCTTTTTCAGTGTCTCATCACCCTCATAATAAAGAATTTCTTCCTTATGTCCAATCTAAATCAACCTCTTTTTTTTTCAGTTTAAAACTGTTGCTACTTGTGCTGTCACTATAGACCTTGGTAAAAAACTTTCTCTGGCTTCCTCATAAGCCCCTTTTATATACTGAAAGGCTGCTATAAGGTCTCCCCGGAGCCTTCTCTTCACCAGGCTGAACAACCCCAACTCTTTCAGTTTTTCTTCATAGGAGAGGTGTCCCAGTCCCCTGATGATCTTTGTGGCCTGCTTCTGGACCTGCTTTAACAGGTCCATGTCTTTCCTACACTGGGAACCCCAGAGCTAGATGTAGTACTCCAGGTGGGTCTCATGAGAGTGGAGTAGAGGGGGAGAGTCACCTCCCTTGAACTGCTGGCCATGCTTAAGTGCCCATTGCTGGCTCATACCTAATTTTTCATCTACCTATACACCCCCAAGTCCTTCTCCACAGGGCTGCTCTCAATCAATTCATCACACAGCCTGTATTGATACTGGTGGTTGCCCTGACTCAGGTGCAGGATCTTGCACTTGGCCTTGTTGAACTTGATGACATTCACATGAGCCTACTCCTCAAACCTGTTAAGGTACCTCTGGATGATATCCCTTCCCTACAGCAAATCAATTACACCACCCAGCTTTGAGTAAACTTACTGAAGGTGCACTCAATCCCGCTGTTTATTTCATTAATAAAGATATTGAACAGTCCTAGTCTCAGTACAGACCCCTGAGGGACACCACTACTGATCTCCATTTGGACATTGAGCTGTTGACTGCAACTCTTCCGATGCAGTCTTCCATCCAATTCCTTATCCATTGAATAGTCTGTGTATCAAACTCACATCTCTTCAATTTAACAAGAATGTTGTGTGGGACCATGTCGAAGGCCTTAACAGAAGTCAGTTGCTCTTCCTTATTGATCAATGCAGTCACTCCATTGTAGGAGGCCACTAGATCAGTCAGGTACCTTTTACCCTTGGTGAAGCCATGTTGGCTGTGTCTAATCACAACTGCAGCTCTGCTGCTGCTAGTGTGGAACTAAAACACAAAACAAGAGATATTCTAGAGCTGGAACTATTTGATTTAAATTATTTTTGCAACAGTTACTTACAGGAAATAGCAGTGACAAAATGAAATTAAATTATATTGGTTATTTTTAGCAGTGGCAAGGCACACCAGAAATGTCTCAAAATGCAGAATTATTGTAATGTAAACTTGTGATTAGATTCTTTTTAAACTAAAATAAACAACCACTCAACCAAATAAACAACTCAGTAAACAACTCAGAGGTCCCATAGGATAAAATCAACTCTACAATTCTAGATTGTTATGCTTACCACAATTCTGACCAGCACAATACTGTGCAGAATGCTACTGCTAAGGCATTTTTAACACAACTATAATAACTTTAAAAAAAAAGTCATAATATTTAGTCAATGTGGATTTCAGAAAAACTAGTTATCAGTTGTGTCTTCTAATGCGTATTATAGAATATATGATAAATTTTCCTATAAATTATACATGATTTAAGTCTTGCAATTAATCATAGGGCTCTCTTCAGCCACAACAGGAGAACAGCCCCACAGCCACTGTTGTGCCACACAATGGAGAAGGCACACTCAGTGCCAGCCAGGGCTACTGATATGCGTTTTAGTTTTCTTAAACAATGATCTTCTATCTTCCATCTGGAAAACCTGTACCTCAGCCAGTCATCAATTTCTATACAATGCTCCTCAAACAGCAGCATTTTAAAAAGACACCCATGTTTCTGCCTCAGACATCTGTACCCATGCATAAAGGCTTTGCTCAGTCCAATTTTCTAGCCCTATTTCAGTTGACTTTAAAATGCCCTTAAAGTGGAATTGCACATGCTTTACTGACTTGACAAGTACAGATGCACTGATATATACACAAAGTTTCACTTGCTCTCAGTTACCATTGTCTAAAATAAACATTTCACCTCTTACCGTATGTTCTCAAAGCACATTTTGGCTAGAAAGAGTCAGACTACACTGACCGTATTATAGCTTGTTTCTAAGCTTCTGTATTTAATAAGGTTAAATATTTTGCTTGTGAAATTGCATAAGAAAGCTAAGTTTCAGTGCAAAACAAAATCAACAGAAACTCCCAGCATGTACAGCTGAGTTATAAACCCGTGGAAGTATGGAGTTACAATAGAAATGCTGACACAATCTTAACCACAGCTATGTGAACGCAGCAAACTGTAACTGCTCCCATTATTAAAGACTTGAACTAGCTGCATGTTTCATAGAACTGATTCTGCAATCTGGCTCTAACTTGTTTCTTAGCTACTGTTTCAAAATATTCCTGATTACTGGAAAAGATTCTGTGTTGTTTTGAGGTTTTTTTCCTTTATCCAGCACTGACATATTTCCTACGGTAACGCTTGATCTTTTGTCAGTGCTTCAGGTTTTTTTCATTGTAAATATTACAGATTGCTACCTCTTCTCTCTCTGAGCACACAACAGTGTAATTGCACTAATAAATTTCTCTCCTCCCATACCTGAGCTTCAGGTTCCTTGGTCATTCCTAGCTCAGACACATTTCACGTCCAGCTTTTCAAGGATGCAAGACATTGCATACACCTCCTTTCCTGCCCCTCCTTACAACACAAGCAGCCAAGTGGAGGAAAAGTGGTCTTTCTGAAACCACGACTTCTGCATATATGCAAGTGATTAGAGAGATAAGGAACAGGGACAGAAACAGATAGAACTGAGTATGAACACCAGCACAGGTTCTGCAATACTCTTTTGAGCAATCTTATTGAGTTAGGTATAAGGCAAGCACAGAGTATTTCTACACTCTTTCTGCAGCAAAGTGAAAATAGATTTTGTGTTCAATAATTATAATCTGCTTCTTACTTTCCACCTCAGGAAACACAGCTATGTACAGTCAAGGTTTCTGGCAGAGTCAGAATTAGCTCCTTAATATGTGGAAACACCAGTTCCTTTGATTTGTGAAATATCTGAGATGACACGTCTAGGATGACCTTTTGCTCACATCAGTGAACACTCACTTAAGAGTGTCCTATGAGTGCCCACAAAGATGATGCTGAGTTATCCAGTTTGTTGAAGCAGTGATTTCTGCATTTTACTTTGGTACAAAATAGTAATGATGTGTTGTTCTTCTAAAGTATTACTGTTAAACCATGCTTGGGAACATTTTAGTTGTAAAATATTTTCATCTCATTTCTTATGTTATAGTTGTATTTTATCACTAGATATATCTCCCAGCATGTTATTGAATAGTATTTTCCTTCCCTGTTTGTGATGGAGAGTTGATGCAACTCCCATTACAATTAACGGGCATCTCTCAGATTTAATTTGAGTTGATTCAAATCTGTAAACAGCAGTCCTGGTCACTGCTGTCCAGTACTACACTGTATGCAAGCAAGTAATTTTCATTTATATAAGCAACTACAGTTCAACATCACTGCAAAGTTTTAGATGTAATACCAAAAAAACCAGTGTAACAGGATTTGAAATTATGTAATATCATCTGTGAAGTAACTAAGGAATGCTAATTTACATCAGCTAAGAATATAACCCAGATTGTTCTTCAATAACTCTATGCACTGAGGAACCATTCATACATTTAGCACAAAATGCCAGAATGTTGTCTGAGAGCTCAGTTCACCTCCCCATAAACATCTTCCCAAGCAAGCATCCTTGTGATGAGCTAAGTATGTACCTGCTGCCCCATTTTATCAACAGAAAGACTCCATCCAAGATAAAAAAAACTTGTGGAAATGTTGAAGTAGTTCTCAAGAATGTCCAATGGAGATGGTCTCTCCATTATAAATGTCACTTATGTAAATACCAAAATAGCCGAAGAGAGCTTGCTTTTCTTAGTCACCTTTTGTAGACATTCTGCAAGCCATCCAGGGTTAATAATAATACCAGCCTTTAACTCAAATTACTAATGTGAGTTTGGCAATGTACCAACTGCTACTATAGTACAGAGTTTAGAGAATCATAGAGCAAGCTTGAGCCTGATAAATACCAAGGTGTCGTACCTTGGAGGTGCAACACAAGGTCTTGGTAAAACTCGTTATATGACATGATTAGTATCACAGAAATTTCGGGGAACAAATTTTTTTTATTTGGAATATTGATATTCCAGGAAAGACAGGTAATGAAATAAATACTGTATATATTCATCATGTTTATGTCTAGAGTTTATTAAGAGTTGAAAAACTAATATTCTTTGTCCCATAAAAAATGAAAACTAGAAGAATGAAATAATGGCAGTAATCCATACAGACCTCTGTTCAAGAGTTTGATGAAACATTTCTTAGCCTATTCAAAACTTGAAATGTGGTGGCAGCAGAAAATTTTAACCAAATATTTGCTGGAGAAATAGTATGACAGGTTGTAGACTGGCAGTCATGCTCCTGAAATGTGCTGGGAACATTGTTTAGGAGGTTAGAAGAATCTAGCTGATTTATATTTAGTTCTGCCTAAAAGGGAGAATTGATTGAGATACCAAAGGTGTGTTCTCGTATGGGGTGAAAGTAGTCACAAAATGATAAAGTGAACTATCTTAAGGGAAACAAGTGTGATAGAAGAATTGAAAATAATGCTTTGATAGGTAACTCAGGAAACTCATATGATGAGTCATTTGGGAAAATAATCTGAGAGATAAACGAATGCAGCAAATTAGCACTTACTGAAAGAAACCATATTACTGCATAATAGTAAACTAGCTAATGCAAAAAGAAGATGGAAAGCATTGTTAGAAACCATTTTAACTGTGTTAGGATATCCTCAGTGACTCAAAAAGAAAAATAAATCATATAAAAGGGTCCTATGGCTATGGGACATATAATTGAGTAAGATTAGAAAGGCAGAGCCCATACTTGTAAAGGATAAATGCAGAAATGCAACAGCACATATGAGCTTCATTTAGCAAGAGAAATAAAAGAAAAAAAGGTCAAGTCCTAAAACTGAAAAAAAAATCCTGTAAACCTAATTTTGAACGTGCAAAAAAAAAAAAAAAGGAAGGACAAGATAGCTGTAAACTAGCTAGCTTTGGTCCCAGAAAAGTTCTAGAGTAAGTTGTTAAGTAGTTGCTACATCCAGATTATTAAAAAGTAGTTAAGAGAAATATTTTCATATTAAAGTCCTAAAATAAATTATCAATAAATGTACATTTAAACTAAACCAAATAAATCTGTATGTGTGAAAGGCTAAGATGAGAACAAAACGTACCCTACTCTTGACCATAATGGGGCAGTGGGACGAAGCAGATAACTGGATTTCAAGCACCGTTTGACAGAACTTTTCTCCCAATTCTATACAACAGGGAAAACAATTATTCAGCTCTACTTAGCACTGGAGATCTTTGGTTGCACTACCACAGTCAGTTTTAGCCAGTACACTTTAAGAAAGAAAAAAAAGAGTCTACAAGAGGATAACATATGTGGCAAGCATGCTAGAGAGTGTGTAAAGCAAAAAATAATCAAATTGGCTTTGATGGTGGCAGGAAGTGGGAAGACATAGTCTTCTAACTGTAAAGGGTTGCTATGAAGAAGTAATGAAAACAGTAGGAAAGGACAAGTAGCAATCAGTTTAATTTGTAACAAAAAAAAATACAGATAAGATATTAATTTTCTTTTTAATGATATGAGGCACTGAACCAGACTACTCTAGGTTATTATACCACTGTTTCCACAGAGGTTTTCAAAAGTAGATTAGAAAAGTATTTCTTAGGATGGCTTCACTGTAAGATGATGGCCCAAGTGATTTTTCAAGGTCCTTTCCAACCTTACAGTTGAAAGATTTTGATTCTCTTTCATTTTGTGTTAGCATGTGTGCAGTACATTTTGTTTCTAGAATACAATAGACAGCATCATGTGTTTTTATGCAATGTATTTTACACCACTGATAACATTTTGTTAGTGGCTGTTTACTGCAGAGATGTAATATTTAAAAAACAGTCTTCAAAACTAAAAAAAGTGGAGAGTCTCTTCATTAAATAATAATTACAGAATTATATAGAAATAATTGTATCCAGATTTTTAAAAAAGCATTTCACCTACATTCTTTCTAAACATCAGCAATTTGTTGCTACACTTACTGTTTAATTTGTAGTGCAATCAGATTCAGAAATGTTCTACATGGTAATTGTCTCAGCCTAATGATAAAGAACATATTTTTGTACTGCATACTAAATCATACTTTTAAAAAGTTCTTTTGAGTTAACTGTTTTAGGGCTTGTGTTGTCAGAAATTCAGATACATGATTACACAAGGCAGCTGAGTGATTAACACCAGGAGCCTGAATGAAGACTGTGCAAAGACTTCTAAAATTCCGAACTACTGCAACCCAACCATGTGACATATATTTTCTTGTAGTTACAGGTCAACATCTTCCTAGTGCTAAGCCAAACATAAAAATCAAATTCCAACATATTTCTGTCTTTAAACAAGTGGTTTTAAAGCCTTTGTAAGCCTAGGCTCAAATCCATGACACAGGCCAATTATATTTCTTACATCAGAGGATTATCTTCCCAATTAAAAGGAAAAGAAAAAGGTCAGGGTATTTTTAGAAATCTGGTTAATTGATTAAACTACTGGCTGGCTGCTACAGTCTTACTCATCTCCCTCCAGTAAAAGTATCAGCCTTTAATCACAACTCATTTGTTTGAAGAGATAATATACAACCAGCTTTACAATTATATTCTTTGTAACAGATTTCATGTGCTGACACTTGTTGGCTGCAAATTCATTTTGAGATAACACCAAAGGTGTTCAAAAATCAGTTGAAGAATCGACTGCCATGATACTAGTGGAAAAAATAGCATTTCTTAATTCTGATTAGCATAATTAACTGTGAAAAAAAAGTGTAGCTCTTCATAAATGTAGCCTGAAGACAAATGGTAGGATTCCTATTCAGAGAAAAAAATGTGAGTATCTAGGTACCTACATCTTTAACAGGAGTCTAAGTGCTCATTATAGTAAATAGAAATTTGAGGGGAAGAGAGTGGTGCAGTTTCCTGAACGTAGGTGTCAGTGCTGTTTTATACGGCATAAAGTATGCTCCTGTTCTCCAGCTGCAGCCGCAGTATGGGCTTGCCATAGGAACTCTGTCAAAGGTCCCACTTTGTAGATGCCTTAGATATACTATGCCATATGAATGATGTTTAATATTTCTACATTAACATAATGATATTATATATTTTATATATATATACATGTGTTATTGTTAGTTATGTGACTGGCACTAGTGACGAGACTAAGGTTCCTCAGTAAATTCAGGTCTTAATATACTGTACCAAGTAGCTAAGCATAAAATCAACGTCTCTATTTTTAGGTCTCTTTCTTTACCCTAAATTTTGTCAGTTTATGTGCTTTGTGGATTGTGCTTATTTATTAGGAAAGGGACTATCCCCTTTTGTCCATGTGAAGAACAGCTAATATATGCAATAGCAAATAACAATAAACTATATATGTATATATAAATTACAAGAGCATAATTTGGCATAATATTAATTTCAAAGAGATGGCCAACATCATGTTTGCAGCTTGGCTCAAAGCTTCTGGCAGCTCTTTCTAGCAGAGGGAGTTGTGGATATGGTATGCTGGAGAAGGTGGTAGATCCTGCTGTGCCTACATGCAAGATTCTCCACCTTCACCACGCGTGGCTGCAAACCTTAAAAATCTGTCCTCAAGCTCCTTTTCAGTAGTCATGTGCTAGAAATCAATTACTTGCATATTTATGCTGGCTGATGCAGAATCTTGCATTACTTCAACAAATATGAATAAGTATGATAATCAATAACGATGCCTGATTCCTGTGGTGGAATTTTGTGAGGAAGAAAAGTAGCGTTAATCATGCAAATCTATATAGGATTGTTGAAAAAATAATATTTGCATTTCTATGCCTCCATATATCTCCATATCTCAAGAGATGGCAAATATAGACTTGAAGAAGATTAGAAATAAAGTATCTTGAATTAGAACTAAACAATTACATCTGTCCTGCTTCTGGCTAGGATAGAGTTAATATTCACCTGAGCTGGGTGGAGAACTGAAGCTGGTAGCCCCTCTGGCTGGGGTAATTAACTAATTAGCTAACAGCTGGGGTTAATTTACCCAAATTAGCCAAAGGGCTATTCCATCCCGTCTGACATCATGCTCAGTATATAAGTGAGGAGGGTGCTAAAGGGAGTCTCCTGTTACTTAGGAGAAACTAGGTGTGGAGATTTGTTGTAAGGCATTGTACTGTATTTGTATTCCATCACTGTTTTTTTTTTTTCTTTTGTCATTGCTGTTAAATTTACTTTTTGTTCGATCTCAACCCATGTGGTTTTTGTTTGTTTGTTTACAAATTCTCCCCCTGTTCTCTTGGAGGGTGGGGGGAGTGGGAGAGAGACTGCATGGTCTGGTCCTGATCGGGGCTGAACCATGACAACATCAAATGCTTTCTTTTTTTCCTTTAACTTATTTTCCCATTGATTTCATTATTTCAATTTCTATGCAATATATTTTAAAATTTTAAATAACTTTTAAAATTTTATTTATAAAATTGTAAATTTGTAAATAGTCGTAAAACTCTTGTGGATCAGTTTGAGTTACCTTGCTTTTGGAAGAAAAGAAAAGACATGCCACTCTGCTCCATTGCATAATTAAGTTATCATGGCTGGGAATCCTCAACCCAGTCCTGAGCATGAAACAATTTCTCCCTCTTCAAGCCCACATGGAGAGCTGAGCCATTCCCCTCTCCCTCCTCCTTCCATCAACTTGCTTTCCTTGAAAGCATACATAAAGACTAAGATGGAGATTATTCTGAAACTTCCCAAATGTTGTCCTCTTTCAAGTTAATGTTGTAAACAATTTTTTTTTTTTGCCATTTGGAACTAATGAGAACTTCAATCCTATGTAAATCTGAGAGATAGGCTGAGCTATTTAATTGCAAGGGCAGAAACCAGAAGTCTGAAATGTAATTGTTCATGTTGCCTAAGGTTCCTTAGAAGTAACTGACCATGAAATCTTGACATATGTTGCATGAGTAGGGTTCACAGATTTTCTGGAGTTCACAGACTTTCTAGCAAATCAAAGCACGCGTTTATTTGCTTCATCTGAAATAAAAAAAAATAAAAAAAAAACAACAAACAAAACCCCTTACTTTTGAAATATTAGGCTGTAACAATCAAGGCAGGCTCAAATTACAAATCTTGATTGCTGTACTTAATGCTCCTTTTCATTTGCTCCAGTTTATCTTGGCGTATCCCGTTCTGTCTGATTAAATACTCTTCATCACTCATGAGCTCATGCTGAGCCGTATCATCTCACACAAAGCATCACAAAATAAAGCTATTCAGGATCAACACTCACAGAGAAAGCAGTTGTCCTAAATTCATCTTTTTCCACTAAATCTGGACCTCTAGAGGCAACATATTTTCAAATCAAGACACAAAAAGAATTTTTTTTTAACACTAGCAATTTATAGAAACAAGCACAATGCCTATTCTGAAAATATTTCAGTGCGATGGTTTTGTCAAAGGTCAGGAACGGAGGTTTAACCTTCTTTTGTAGCTCTAAAAGTTATATTCTTATACTTCTTCTTACTTACCTTGACATAACTCTTTCTCAGTGAGAAAGAAGATCATGAAGCAGTAAGTTCACAGGAGAAGCCAGAGGATTTTGTGAAAAATATGCTTTGAAGCGGATCTTGATTTATTGTTGTAGTGAAAAAAACCAAAGCTCCTGTTTGTTTTTTCTGTTTGTTTGGCTTGGGGGTTTTGTTTTTGTTTTTGTTTTTTAAATAGGAGTGCCTTTCTTTGATTGTCTGTTATTTATTTATACATTTAATGTCATGCAAACATTAATACAAGTCAGGCGTGAAATGGAAATCAACCAAGACTTGAAGCTTATGGGAGCCTCTGTCTGCTAACCCTGCTACCAACCATCTCTGGTTGGTATTGTGGCTTTTGCGTTTCTGCCAGGCAGCAGGACAGCTTTCTCAGGAGGGGTGTAAAGGGCCAGCACTCCTGCTCTAGAAGAGGCTTCGCCACCACTGAAGATGTCACCTTGAATGTGACAACTCTGCCTTCACAGGGAGGCAAGGAAAGTCTTACTTTCTAGGATGTCACCTGCCAAATTACTAGGTGGGCTGTGAAGAGCAGCTCTTATTCTCTCTTCCTCTGGTCTTCAATGAGTCTGATTTCATCACTGTGCTTAGGAGTGCACTGTCTCTGAGGCAATTTGAGTAGAAAAGTGCCTGAATTCTGAATTGGCACACAGTATAAATGGATCATAGGAGCCTATGTTTCTAGACCAGAATGCTTTTGCCATATGTTCAGCATCTCACACTATTGGATCAGGGATGTTGCTACTCTTTTGGTTTTAGGTACTATTGGAAAATGAGCTGTGTAGATCCCACTCTCAGATACGTGTTTTGATGTTGTTAAGTCTCATTTTTAATATTGCTAAGGCTCAGAGTTTGGGTTATCTGGATCATGACCTTAATAGTGCTATGCTTTCAGTTCCTAGAAGTAAAGTAGGAGTAGATATAATGCTTGTCCACCCTATGTATTTAGATGGTAAACTCCTTAGGAGAGGGACTTTTTCATACTCCCAATTTGTACACTGACATTGACATTCTAAAAGTGAACAAAAGAAGACCCAATAAATATTGTCTGGTTTTGGCTCCTTATTGGTTTCATCTGGTTCCCGTGCTGCAATTGAATTTATAGTGACTGCTGTTACAATTTATTTATTTTTTTTTTCCCAGCAAATCTGTTGCTGTTCAAATATTTATACCAGTTTGTACCATATGAAGCTCCCAAGAGTCTGGACTGTATTCCCAATTTTCTGGATAGAGTGAGTTTTGCTTAAATGATTACAGTTTCTTTACTTCATTAAATGAAGATATTTCTCCCAGATAATCGCTTTTCTTCGTACAGTGAAAGCAAAACTTCTAGCTAAACTTAGTAAGAGTAGCACCAATTCATTTTACTGCTCCACAATTGTTTCCACTAGAGCAGGAAGGAATATCCTGGAGTATTTGTTTCCATTTCAGGATCTAAAGTGCTTAAGTATGATAGTCAATATTTCCTCCATGAATCATCTTTCTTTACTATAGATCTTTTTATAACTTGTCTGTATTAGACACCATTGTAACAGTAATTTTTAATAGTTTCATTTTCTATCACCATCTGCCTAAAATGAGACATGTTCTCTCCATATCTATTTCCATTCCTCTTCATTAGGTGTTTAATGTATGTTTTCCCTACACTATTACAAAAAAAAAAAAAAAAAAATTCTTTATCAAGATTTTTCAAAGTTTTAAAATAAAACTCAATATTACCCCATTATAATTGTAGTAGATATAAGTTTTCCTTACAGAAAACAATGTCTTTTAAATCCCCTTCATTTTCGCTTTAAGTGACACATTCTGTTTTGGTAAATAGTGCAAATATTATATTTAAAACTATTTTTCATAATTTTTCCCTGATTCAAAATCTGGTTTTAATACATTTATAAACTCTCTTTTCCTCAGACTTCTAGTTTCTCTTTCACTAATTTAAGATTAAAATCTTCTTTTTCATTTGTTAGTGAATAATGAGGAGGGAAACAGATGTTTCCTTTTTAAGATGAAACCTCATTACCTTATCGTGAGTGACCCTTGTAGTGGAGTGATGATATAACATTAACAGGACTTTTGGCTTTCTTTGCATTGATCTGATTTTAGTCCAGACACATTTTGTCATTTAATTGAAAAAGTGATTTTTCAGTGGCCACCCAATGCTCCTAACTATTGTTTAGTGTCAATAAATACATGTTTATAGACTAGAATACTAATAATTTGATAAAATACTAGAAATATCAGGATAATGTAATTCAGACTTTGATTTCTAAAGTGACCTATAAAAGTTTCTATACCTCTAAGGCAGATCTGAGAATTTAAACCTTAGTTCGTACTTATACTTTTGCCTATTTAAATTTAGAAAATTTATTTTTCAAACTTTTGAAAATTATTTTTATGTCAACCTTATGGGTCAAAAATCATAGTCCCAGTCATTGAAATTGAAACCACCAAAATCCTCCCTTTAAAAGTAAGTCTTTGTTTGTTTCACTTTAAAGAAAGCACATAAGATGAAAATACACGTGCCATTTCCTTTGGATAAAACTGACCATAAAAACACTGCTGCATAGCTACAAATATGTTTAAACTCTAAACTAATGTCACTGGTGTTGACTTGAGTGGTTATAATAATAAATTCAGACTACAGTATAATGCGAACCTGCACTGATTTTCGCAGAATGCTAAATCGAGATTGATTGAAACCAGGGAATTCGCACATGCATTACAGCCACTACAGACTTCAGGATATTTCAGACTGGGGCTAGGATCTTATCAGTGAGAACTTACAGTTCTAGCTTCTGCATTGCCATTTCATTTGAATTAAATATACAGAAATGAAATAGCCCATGATGTGAAATAGAAACTGATAAACAACTCGCAAATGCCTTTTCTGCCTGCAGTCCCATAGATTCCGTAATCTACGTAACAGGCTGAAAACAACCTGCATTTCTGCAGAAGATTTAGCTAGCTATATTCCAAGAGTCTGTATCTTTGAACCTCATCCAACTTACAATCAGCTGATGCTTTAATCACAATTTAGATATTTAATTTATATAATCTGGGAGTTGAATCAAAAATCATGGTTTGGGTATTTTTATCTTCAGTCTCCTATTGAAAGAAATATCTTTCCAGTTTAGAAAAAACTTTTAATCACAAATGGACCTTTTAGTTATCTAGCTATTTATATATTAACATGTATACACATGCATGGATAAATCCCCATAAGGATTTGTGATTAAAAAGCTCCATTTTTGGCTCTCCTGGTCTCCTGGGTACTCTGTAGCATGATAAGGATATACATCATTAAAGGAAAAAAAAAAAAAAAGAGGAAGAAATGATTAAATAAAGAGACTGACAAAAAATATTTTCTGTTTGAGTCAAAGAAGGGAAAAATGTGCATGCAACTGTGACAGAAAAATAATGAAATCATAGCTGAAAGATGGATATTTACAGAGAAGTGGACACTACTAGAAGAGGAATGTTCCATAGATTGTAAGCGTATTAGGATCAAAGTAATGTTCTGTGTGCACTAAAATGTATTTGCTTCAGTATCAATATATTTTTCTTAGTAAGATCAACACTGTAGACACTGATTAAGCTCCCAAACACAAAAACATTTTACGTATCTATGCTAAAAAGGTTACTTCAAACAGAACGTTTTTTTTTTTCCTAAAAAGAAACACCCAGCACCAGAGAAAATGGTCAGGAGAATCCAAAAATAACATAGACTAAATACTGACATTTTCTTATTCAGTTGTAGTTTCCAAACTGGTGGAAATAAAGGGAAATAAGCAAAGAAAAACATCCCACAAACTTTTTGTAAATGTGAAAAGTAATATGGATTTTAATTTGATTGTAAATATGGAGCTTTACAAATACCATTATGAAAGCTACTAGAAACACAGATAAAGATATTTAAATTGATTATTCCTTCAGAATCCTTGGCTGGCAACTCATCACTCAGTCATTCTCATAGTATAATTTTTACTTGTCAAGCCCCAGCTTTGAGTTTCCTGAAGTTTTTCTGTTTCAGTCACTGTCAGTTGTGATTACTTTAACTTCCTCAGGCTTTCTCTTGCATGCACCAAAAATATTTGAGTCCAGAATGCAGCACTACATGTACAAGCACGTAAGACACTTCCTTTTCTGCCTTTCCCACTCTGTTCATCTGCTCCATATCTTCAAGATTATGTTTCCATATATTTTTTTAATCTCACCTTTTTCTGTAATTGAATGATCTCTTCTTATTGATTTAGTTGTCACTTAGTTCCCAGCTGATGAATGGAGAAAACAGACACTGAATTATCCATCTCAAATGGTCTACCATAGACTTTCATCTTATCACATTCCCCTCAGCCTTTAAAACGTGGCTCATATTCTCTGCTTTATACCTCATATCTAACCAGTGAAATAAATGCTACTGCTGACTGGAACCAAAAAAAAAAGCTCTTCTTCTCTCTATGCTCTATATGTGCCCATTTGCTGTGTTGCTCTTTATTTTAACCATGTGTATCATAGAAGAATTGTGGACATTACATTGCTATTATTCAGCTAAACAACTGCACATCTAACATGTAGGCTATCACCTCTGCTTGTATACATTAGATCCTACAATGAAAGATGAGGTGATCCACGGCAAGGTCATGTCCTCTGCATCATCCGCAGGCACAACTCTGCCAAAGCCCACAAGTATCATCCTGAGAATTATGACTGTGTAATTGCTAAGCCAAGCAGTGATGCCAATAGTCAAACTGTTCTGTCTCAGCATGTTTAAAACCTGTGCACTGCCCTACCATTCTCTCTTTGTTGTATCATATGGACAGAGAAAAAAATATCCCACTGATTAATCCTTACTCTAACACTTGGGGGAAAAAAAAAAAAGAACGAAGAAAAAAAGTCTTTAAAAATGTAAATAAAATTGCCAAATATTCTTTACAGTTAAATTGAAAAGCCAAACATAGAGCTCTGGCTACTGAAGGGATTGTCATTTGTAATTTTGTAGTTTTATTTGTCCTATTTTTAAATGTATTTAACTGAAAAATTTTCCTAATTTATGACATTAGTAGAAATCTAAAAATATGGCTGTTAGGTTACCAATGTTTATCAACAGTTTATCCACGAGGAACAAAAATACCCAATATATTCTAGTTTTGATGATTCAGAGACTATATTTGTGACTGAAAGGAAGATGTACAGCCTTTAGTAGTAAACAATGAGGACAACATTATAGTAATTGCACTGCATCATGGTTGCTTCTTTGTTCAAGATATGGCTGGTTTTAATATTGTGAAAGGATACTTTTCTTTTTGACAATACTTGGACTTTATTATTGTACTATATTTTTAGAAGACTGCATTTACTAAGGATACATTTTTAAATCTTTTCATTTTAACACAGAAAACTGGCAAGACAATTCCTCTTAGAGGCAATGTCAGCAACACTATTATCAGACTTTTAAGTGATAATATAAAACTTAAAAGTTTGCATCCTTACAGTGCCTGACACAGTCTTTACTCACGCAAAGTCTTTTTGATGTCAGAGATTTGCCTGAGGATAGTTGAGTAAGAATTTCCAAAGGCAGGGAACCATATGGGGTTATGATTTCTAATAGTTTAAGATTAAACAGACTCTTGTAAATAAATAGAATTCTTTTCATAGCCTTCAACGGGATTTGGGGCAGACCTGGATGGTTACATATTTGCATAACCTTGATATCCATTTTTACAATCCCATTGCCATTTTATCACACTGCTGAGAAACATCAGCTTTAATATCTCCACAAGCTGAAGGACACCTAGAGTGCTTTGCTGAACTTGACGACCACATGATTTAATTTACAACACACCTGCTTCACTCATGTTGGCAGGGTGCATGAGTTTAAATGCATTATACCTCAGAGCCCTTTACTTCCTTGTGCTCATTTAGTTCATGAATAGTTCACAGTTAAGTCAAGTCTCAATGAATTAAGATGAAAAAAAGAAAAAAAAACAATACATTGTGTAGCTCATCTTTGCTAATTCTGAATTATTTCTCAAAGTTTATTTACCACCAGAATTTCCAGTATACTTGTTAAAGTTCTAGCTGCCAGTCTTTTCACTTCTTTTGGAAACATATTTTTTCTGTTCTGACTGAAAAGTGTGCATGTAGTATGATGTTGTATATAATTGCTAATGAATTAGTATTTATCTGATACTGTTTTTCCCATGGCTTTACAAAAGTGCAATAAGATCTCACCTCAAATCCTGCCAGTGTGAATAACTTTCCTGGCTTCCAAGTCTTTTTTCTCCCCAGTTCTATAAAACTATCATAACTAAAGAAATTATAAATGAGAAGGAAACAAATTCATATTAAAATTGAGAAATAAATGATAGAAATAATGAAGTGCAGATGGATGGGAAAATGACACCAGTTCGTGCTATGCTCAGATCATTCCTTGCTTATCTCTACAATTAATCTTGTTAACTTATTTTGGACCAGAATATATTTCTTCTCCTGTCAGTTATTTTGCTTTTTTTTTATTCCTCCAGAACATGCAGCAGAAGCCATATTTTAACATCAAGTGCATGCTTCCAGTGGGACCAATTTCTAGAAACTGAAGGGCTTGGCTGCTGATGGGGCGCTCTCTTTCTTTATTGCCAAGTAGCTAATAGCAACTTTCTGCTCTGGATCAGACTGTTAAACTTCTGCTCACTACTCTGCTGTCAGAGAAATTAGGTTCTCTACAGGAAGGGAGAATAGATCCTGTGCTCTTTTTTTTTTTTTCTTTTTATGATTATCGTTATTATGTAGGTGGTTAGAAGCAGTAATAGCAGCTTGTTGCTGTTAAAAATTCTTTAGAGCCAAGAGAAAAAAAAAGATAGCATTAACTCTAGGTGCACAGTAAAGCAAAATTGAAGATCAAACACATTGCCAGAGAACGAGGCTTTCTTTTCCATGGTTTAAGAGGCTTTATATTTCTTAAATTTCCCATGTTAGTCACAAACACTTAAGCTGACACTTCGGGCCCAACTTATTCCTGTGGATGTCACATGAGAAATATTAGTGTTTGGAGAAAAAACTTGGTTGCACTGGAGTTGCTTCATAGCCTTGCAGTCACCACAAAAATACGTACACACTTAAAAGTATTACTTTAGAAAACCTTGTCCTATTCTTCCAAACTGTTATAAATGCTTCCCTCCCACATTTTTCTCAATGAGTACCTAGACTTGCAATATGTTCAACACCTTAGTGCAAAATGGTATCTGTGCACTTAGCTGTTTTAAACCTTGAGGGATTTCTCTTTCTATGCTTGCAGATTATTCTCATTTTGATTCCTAGATTTCAGTAATATACATGAATGAACTTGTCATCAAATATCTCTTGAGAATACAGAAAAAGTGGAGGTAGGAAAATAATGTTGCTTGAAAAGGACTGCTAAAAAAGAAGTCCTGAGACAGAATTATATCCTAGGCAGTATGTTCAAATTTCTTTTCCATCTTTATCCCCAACCCAGCATTAGTTCTTTTGCCTTTTATTTTTGCTGAAGGATGTGACATATTACAAGAGTGCATAATTTCAGATTTAATAGAACCTAAAAGACTGCTCTCGCTTACATGATGGTGCAGGCTAGCAGTATCCTGGGCTGCACTATGTGGAAGGAGGCAATCTTTCTCCCTTGCTCAGCATGGACCCAAGGGCAGGAAGCCATGGCAGCTTCCCCTCTGCTAGGCTGCCAGATTCAACCCAACTCCACTGACACTTTCCAGATGCTATTTTTGGACCAATTTCTTGGGATTTGGTACAATAATCTTTTCTTTTTCTTTTTTTTTCGGTCACTACTCAGACCATACTCTCCGCCTGAAAGCATTTGATGTTACTACCAGTGACTAAATAAACTCTGATTAAGAAATAATTTCTGGCAGGAATTCAAACACATCCTGAAACAAGTGTTCCTACCCTCATCCTCCAGTGCTTCCTCTCAATTTCACATCTTATTCACACACTTGCCAAGAATCTGTACGTAATGAAGTCTCAAAGTGCTACGTTATAATTCATGTTGCTAATCAGAGCCTCTCCAATATTTAATTATTCTGAACTGAAATGATGCAGGAGGTTTGACCCTTTTTCACTAACTTTTTGGAATTCTTTACACCATAAATAAAAATTCAACTTCCCCTTTCTTCGTACTTTCAGGGGGATTAAATAATGTTATAAAAGATAAATCAGATTCTAACTTCTCAAGCTTCTTTCTTTGCTTTAGATTTATTTATAATTTCAAAAGTATATCATATTTGAACTCAAGCCTCTCTGCCCCTTTACCATGATTGTTTTGTCCTTCTGCACTACCTCTGTCTCCCTAACAGTGAGGTAACAAAATATTTCATTTATAGATTTGTCACTACTACTTTTTCTTAAGTTGTTCATAGGAGCATGTATTTGCTCCCTGATGAACATAAAAGCTCGTCTCTTTTCTTATTAGGAAAAGTCAAACTTCTGTTTAATTAGATTTGTTTAATTCTGCATTTTGGGGGGCAAATGTCAAGTAAGCAGCAATCCAGAGAAAAATAATGAGAAGCATTCAAAAACTGAGAAAAGAAAGGGGAAATTCTGAGGGCAGTGGAAAGACTCCTTGTCTTCAACAGAAGTAAGATGTCACCCCAGGTTACTGTTCAGAAAATATCCAGATGGTTTCCTCTGCCTTTCTTCTCTATGACTTCCTATCGGGTCATCCTCAAATAGATTCACTTCTCTATTTTTAGTTCATTCATTATTCCTCTTCATCTCCTTCTGTGGTGACAAAAGGACAGGTCTGGTGTCAGTGGAAGCAATTTGAAATGAATAGATGTGCTACCTGACCCCTTCAAGACCACATCACCAGAAAACATTTAGTGCTAGTATTTTATGGTCTACACAGAGGATTCAAGCTCTCAAATGACTTAAAGAAAAAAACTGTCATTTGGAGGTTACTACCACAGCTTGTCCTACACAATTACTCTCTAGGCTAGAAAGTTGTTTGCTAGTCACCGAAAAGTGGATTTTGGTTTTCAAAAATGGCCAATCATAAATAATATTAAGATTTGCAAACATAAGGCAACTCTTTAGTGCAAGATATTATCTCCAAAACTACTTAGAAAAGCAATCAAATTCAAATGTATATCATCTATACTTTGATAGCCAAATTTAATCTATGAAATGTAATCTAATTAGATTTTTTATGAGAGATAATACAATAAATGACATATGATACTAAATATTTAGAAAAAAAAAGGCTATTGTTTTCAATAATTCCCCTAGGTCCACTGATCATCTGGATTCATCAACAGATAGAAGTAAAAGCTTGTAAAAGCTCTAGATGCAATGCAGATCTTTCAATCCACCGTCCTCAGAGCACACATTCAGTGAACTCTTCCTGTATTTTTAGTTGAATACTCAGGTAAGGCTTGGTCTGCTTTTACTGCATTTTTCAAATTGTTTGTCTATGTTGCCTATTTCTGTACATTTTTCAATTTATTTTATTATTTCTTTCTCTGTTCCAGAATTCCACAATGTTCCTTCTACTTGTCTATTTTCTACATTTTTCCCGCAATGGATTTTACAGTGTATATGTTAACTTGGATACATAACCTTCATATTAGGTAGTTCAAGCAAAAAAATCTCAGATGTAAACTAAACCTTGCTCCACCTGACAGATGGGCAGAAAATTCTCTTCTTTTTGATCTGGGTAGCAGCCAGATTGCACTGCTACTCAGGAGTCACATGCAGCTAAAGAGACAATCTTAGAGATAAATATCCCAATAAAGATCTGAGTACCTGACAGGAGACTCAACCATAATAGGCATGTGGAACAAAAAACTCAGTGAGATCTCAATTTATCTTTCTAACAAGTAAATGACAATTTTCTGAGCAATTGAAGGATGGCCAAAAAGAAGCTGACAAAGAACGGACAGTAGGACTGTAATTTGACAAGGTGAATTTGATTGGGAGTTGCTGTACATCGAAAACCACAGGAGAGAACCTGAAAGATGACATGAACACAGAAGGACAGAAAGGGTGCATAATGCCTAAAATCAAAGTTGTATCAGAAGTAGGAGATCACACTAAGTTTAATCTATATTCAGTGAAAGGACACACATCACCAGAAAAGGATTCTGACTATTCCATTTAGGCAATTACATACACGATATGATGGGACAAGTCTCTCTCCACATTTGTTTCTTTCACTTCTTTGACTGCATAGGAACCACTCGTAGTATTTCGAGTGAAACATTCATATGGCTAAATTAAGGTGAGAGGAATCCTGCTCACTCTAACAAACGGCACAAGATTGTAAGAAGTCCATGGATACCTAATTCCTTAAGATTTCCTGTTCTAAGACAGTGCTTTTGATGCCATCAAGAAGACCTCAACAATTTCACTAGAGAAGGTACCTTGTTTTTTTCCTCATGCGCCCTCCCCACCCAAGAAACAAAAGATAGAATCATAGAATCATAGAATCATTTAAATTGGAAAAGACCATTAAGATCACCAAGTCCAACCATAAACCTAACACTGACAAGTCAACCAATAAACCATGTCCCTAAGCAGCACATCTATGTTGGAACAGAAGACACTGAACAGAAAGCAATGAGACTTTTCAGATTACAAACTGATTGTTGGTGAACATGTGATGTGAGCAGCCATAAAGGTGGCCTGGTTAGAAAGGGAAAATTAGTAAACAGATGAAAATGTCTGCTGAAAGCACTGACAGAGAAATTGCCTGCTGGCCTGGGAGATGTAAACCTGTGAACCAGGCCTTCAAACCAGAAACATCGTTGAAAAGTGCAGCTGGCCTTTAGAAACCAGACACATCCTGAGATACTATCAGTAATTGTAATAATTATACTTAGTACTGTCTTTTACCAATATTTCAAGGAAACATACAGATAATGAAAGATTATTTCAGTGACAGAAGTAACTGAGTGTGAGGGAGTTGTTAGATTTTTTTTTATATTATTTATTTACTGGGCTGAATTTCAGCCTGGTGAAGAGAAGGCTCTAGGGAGACCTTATAGCATCTTTCTAGCACCTAAAGGGGGCCTACAAGAAAGCTGGAGAGGGAATTTTGGGGATGGGGCTCAAAGAGCAATCTAGTGGAAGGTGTCCCTGCCTAAGGCAGGAGCGTTGGAACTAAATGATCTTTAAGGTTCCTTCCAGCCCAAACCATTCTATGATTCTAAGAGTAAATGCATTTAAAAATGCTTGTTGAATAAAAGTTTTGTTAGATTTGCTTGGGGAAAGTACAGAAATTTTATCATTAGGTGGTTTCACTTTAAGAAGAAGTTTGGAGCCAGGGATGGTAAGAATTGGAGAGAAGGATCTACAAAAGGATGTATTCCGCTACATAACTGCTGGAATTCAGCCCATTTTTCAAATGCACAGACTCCTAAATATCAAAGCTTACTAGGCTTTCAAGTATTATTTCTGCACAAATAAACTACAGTTTCTACAACAGTATCTTTCCAGAGGCCACCTTCTATACAGGAGGCAACTCCTCTATTGTGATACATCAGTGTGCAATCTAACTCCCTCAAGAAAAATGTTGTGCAGTTGCATTTACTGATCACAACTCTTCTCCCTCTTTTTTTTTTTTTTTTTTTGAAAAAAACCAACAGCAACAACAACAAAAAAAGATAATTGTTGTCCCAATCATGTAAAATGGAACTGTATCATGTAACAGTGAACAGCAACCATATCCAGCTGTGCTTTAAGTGTTACACAAATTTTGCATATACATAGTTTGGAGAGCCACCTGCTGAGTTAATAAAAACAAACAAAAAAGCACATAGTGCAGAACTCTTAAAGTGAAAATTATGAGAAAGGATTAAAGAGCATAAAACCAGAAAAGAGCAACAGGATGCAAAATTAGTTATTTGAAAAACACACTCAATGTATAAAATAAGGTAATTAACAGAAAGCATTGATTTCATTAAGCCATATTAGGATCAGTCTGACTCCCACTCCCTGATTTTTTAAAAGACTACAAATAGGAAATTTATGGAAGATGTAAAGACAGCTGTTGTGTTGATTTTGCTTCTTTGTTTGTTGTGAAATCTGAATATTGCTAGGTAAAGAGTTGAGATTATGTAACTGTCATACAAAGAACATAAGAGTGTTATATTAATCCATACTAGCATGACTAGATGATAAAACCTTATTCAGTTTTATGGCACCATTCTGGACTTGAATGAAAGTTGCCTTTTTTTTTCCACCTTTACAGAATTGCTGACACCTATTCTTGTCTTTCCACCACCCAAGGAAGAGTCTTTGTCTCAGGTGACCTCTTTGCTAAAAGGAGTAAGCCCAATTTTGCCTTTTGAGTGACTATAAGCATTTGCAAGTTCTGTTCTAAGCAATTTTTTACATGACTGTTTTCCTTCTATTAATAATTATTTTTCCTCACTTTTGGGATTCTTTAGCTTTCTTTACAGTCTTTTATTAATTGTTTTCTTGTATTTCTTTCCCATAACATTAAAAAAATGCAACCTCAGAGAATGATGTTTTCACACAGTAACATAAAGGCATTTTCTTTTGAAACCTATAAAATACACAGGGTGTTCTTCAACTTGCTTCATGGTAGTTAGGAAGTTCAAAGAAACAGAAAGATCCATGAGGAAACTGACAATTTCTAAATAAATGGGCTTATAGGATACAACTGAAAGGATGTTGTAATATTCTGATGCTTAAACCAATGGAGGAAGACAGAGTGGTGCTTCTTTTGCTCCATGGAGATAATTTTCTTATCATTTTCTTGGAGCTGTTGCTTTTCACTCCATAGTGTTACCAGTTTTCAATATTAGCATTCCTTGTATGTGCAGGGGTGCCACTCATCAACATAAGGAACAGAAAGCTGAATTCCTGGATTCTTCCTTTTTAGCAAGACTCTTATGGCAGAGTTTCCATTTAAATATAAACTAGAATTTACATCTGTGGGCTCAATTCTGCAATCATTATTCATAATAAAAAGCAACAGCTGGAATGCAGACCTTCAGTGAGAAGGAACTGTGATAAGGATTCATGTATCCTAATTTTAGCTTCCAGTGAAGAAAAATGTCTATTATAAGCTGGTCACCAAGACTACCTTATAAAATCAATGAAAAAAGAGAGGATTTGTGAAAAGCTCATTTTTGGCTCTTTAGTCCCTCTGGAGCCAATGGAAAGGCAGAGGCTCCTCCAGAGCTTAATTTGGGTACACTGAATCATTTTCTAGACGAGTCTAGCTCTTCATTGAATATTGTGAGATCTGCTGTGTAATTAGTCTCTTTACAGAATATCCCCTGGGGCACACCTATAGATCACATTGTCATTCATTCCTTTTACCATAGTGCTCTGTTTTAAGAATTAATTATCTGCTGAGGTGCCTCTCTCTCTTCTGTGAACATAGAAAGATCTGAGGCAGCTACCTTAGGCTAGACCCCTGCCTCTTAGGTGAACTAAACTTGGAAAGATCAGTCCCACTCCACACTTATAAAACATAAATGTGCTAAAGAGAATCTGAACTGGAAGCACAGCTAAGTTGATAATTCAATTTCACCAGTGGATCTAATTTGTGATTTTAAACCAGAAGACCTCTGTATTAACTCTTCAGTTCATTGCAATACACTTCAGAAGAATCATTATCTTAATCGTTAGCTTAGCTTTTTTCCCCAAAAATTGTCAAATCACAGAGTAAAAGACAACTGTGAAAGTTGTTTATTAATACTAAACATCTCAAACTGTATTTAAATAGTGGTTTGTGAAAGACAAAAGAAACAAGCACACAGTAGTGAAACATGATCATTCTACTGTAACAAGATTTGAGTAGATGAGTATGTGGAATGCATACTTTTCTGTACCTTTGCTATAGCTCCCTAATCTTTGTTTTCTCATAAATGAGGCTCCAAACAAATTGAATTCAAAAGGCAACATCTTAGTTTTAAGGCAGGTTATACAGCTCATACTATATAAATGAGCTGAAGTTGCAGAAATTGCAAAAAGCATGACTTTCATGTACGTTTAAAGATAATTTCACTCTTAGTTATTTTCAAGATACCTGTTCACAGTCTCCTTCAAAGCTTTTGGGTGTATAAAATGCCATAATTTTCTGCTTTAATTGCAGAAAGCAAGTTAGTAGAACAATTGGTGCAAGTATTTACAAGTGAGAGACCTTCATTTACTTTCTTTATATATTAATCCATATCATTAATTTCTTTCTTATTGAGCTAATGGAACTCCAAGGGTTGTCATCCTAAAGGTGATGTCTATGTGATCAACTTTATCTTTAGTACCTCCTGGTTCATTAACCAGCTTATTCCTTAAGACTATTATATATACTATTATATATTTTATGCCATTTTGATCATCTGCCTTTACAGATTCCTGTTAAGTCCAAATATATGTGAGCTGCTATTCTTTTATTTTAGACTCCACTGAATGCTCTGTGTTAACATGGACTTGTAAAGCATACTGTCACAGTAGTTTACTTCATGGTCACCATCCTTTTCTTTTTTTTTATTTTTATATTTTGCATATATTTATTTACTTGTATGTAAAATAAAAGTAATAAATATTCCTGGTGATACTAAAATGCATAAGTATGTCAGAAAGAAAATAAAGAAGACTATACACATTTAAAATAAAAAAAACAGAGAGTAACAAATGCAGGGCTTGTATCTATCAAGAAGGAAAGCGTTCTGCAACAAAGGACTCTATGAAGTGTTCCTCCTGTGACAAAAGTTATTCAGAGACTATAATTATGAATAGTTTAGGTTAGACTACATTAGATTAGATGACAGCAGATGAAATAATTACTTGTTTGATTCTTCTGTCAATGTCTGCTGCTACAATGGTGCATAAAGCCATATTATACTAGATTTTAAGGGGTTTTTTTCTTATTCAGTTTCCATATGTGCTCGGTTTGTAGTAGTTTGGGGGGGGCGGGGGGGGAAGGCACAGGCTACAGTGGCAGCTTCTGTGAAAAGCTGCTAGAAGTTTCACCTTTGTCCACTGGATCTGACGGGCTCCAGGGTGGACCCACCACTAGCCAGGGCTGAGCCAATCAGCAACAGTGATAACTCCTCTGTCATAACATATTGAAGAAGGGAAAAAAAAACAGAAGTGCAGGCAGAGATCGGGAGGTGTAAGCCTTGTGGGCCTTGTGGGCCTCACCTTCTGGCCTCCCATCAGGTTGCTGTCTTTGTCCTCATGGAGGGCCCACACTGTGGCAGCCCATTCCTGAGGGGCTGCACCCTGGGAAGAGGACTCACACTGGAGCAGTTTCTGAAGGACTGTACTGAGGAGTTCTTCCCCTGAGGAGGAACGAGCGGCAGAAACAACGTGAGATGAACTGACTGCAATCCCCATTCAGGGGGAGGAGATGGAGATAATTTGGGAAGAAGTTAAGCCCGGCAAGTGGGAGGGGTGAGGGGAAGTTGTTCTTAAAAACTGTTTTTCTCTTTGGTTATACTATTTGGGTTTTATTGTTAATGAATTGAATTAGTTTTCCCCAAGTCGAGTCTGTTTTGCCCGTAATTGTAACTTGAATGATCTCTCCCTGTCCCTATCTCAAATCTCAAGTCTTTTGTTATATTATCTCTTCCCCATTCCCTCAGAAAGTGAGGGAGGGTGAGTGAGAGACTGCATAGAGCTTAGTCCCAAGTGGGGCTAAACTACGGCACCATACTAACTTAAATCCTAAATTATCGCCCTTATTATAAGAAGAGGCAGTGATTTGTTAACATACTAATGACTTTTTAGAACCTATTATTTAGTACATTTATAAATTGTCCTTTACCAAAACCAAAAGTGATTCAAAATTCAGTGAAACTAGAAGTATTACAAAATAAAAATAACTTATTATTGGACATAGAAACTATGAGATTTATCTTTCCTAATATGCCAGATAAATTGTCTCAATTATTGTGAGCTACAATAAGTTGTGTCTTATATTCATGGCAATGCAATCAATCTGCACAATCTGAGTGTTAAGTACAGTGCCTACTGGGTCAATATTTTCCTCTTAATGTTCCCAAAGAACTACTCACCACTTCAGTGAGTACCCAATGTTGCACTAAGGTGAGTTCATGAAAAAATTCATTGCATATCAATGAAAAATTAATTCATATTTGACATTTGTTGCAGCTCCTGACAATGATTCAATTAAAGTCTGCTAGAAGGGTTAAGCTATGTGGTCATGACCATTGCAGTACTGTGGGCAAAGGTTAATTGAGATACTATGTCTTAAATTTTACTGTTGTTATAATTTTGAACTATGTAATTCCAACAGATTAACAGAAAAGATAATTTTCCAAAATCTTATAACTCATTTAGCACACAATGTTTCTGGTTCTTTAAGAAGCCACAACTTTTTGGTTTAATGGAAAACTTGTAAAGTGACTCTCCTGATTATGCCCTCTTACCGCACTTGGCTCATGGAATCATCTCTGAGCATGTGAACTGAGATGAGGCAGTGTATCTCACTGGAAGGTTACAAATGCAATTTCAGACCACCATAGGATGTGTTGTACATCCTTAGGCCTTAGATGTGGAAAAATAGTAGGAATTTTACTCCCTACCAATGTTCAGCTATTGAAATATTTGACTGTATATTATTTAATGCAATGACACCCACATGTTTACACACTCAAATATCACCAGGACAAGGCACGAAGGGTGTTTAATGAAATAAAAACAATAAGGGAACCATTCTTCTTTTTTGTTCTGTTCTCTTATCCCCACAAGTCTTAATTCAAAGAAAACTCTTAGTGCAGAATTTATCCTAGAAACTGTGGTGAAACAGATCAGGATTTTCTGTATCATCAAGAGAAGATGGAAATGGAATTATACTCATCAACAGTTAAGCAGGCCAGTTATGTAAATCGCAGTCTAACTATTTTTACTCCATCTAACAAGAATAGAAAACAAACATATCTTTCCAAAGGGGAAAAAAAGAAAGAGAAGTATTAATTGTTTTAACCTACTCCCCATTTAAGAGTATAGATTGCCATAAAAGTATATTGTACAGATTGTCTTTTACGGCTTCTTAAATAAGAGACAATACCTTTCAAATTGTGGGATTTTGTAGTCAATCTTTATTCTTGAGGTAAAAAAGGAGAAAGAAGTAGTTAAGGATTTTTTCTCTATAACGAAGAAGATTAAAGGACTACTTTGATAAAATCTACCCTCATTTTCTATGCTTCTTTTTTTTCCAGAATTAAAAAATAAGATCATGTTATCTCGACTTTAAATGTAGAACAATCCTTTAAATCCTCATTATTCTTAAGATTACAGAGATTACAAGTCTATATAGTATTTCCTGAAAACAGATGAAGAGAAATTACAAGCAAGTATCTAAATAAGTGGCCAAGAATTCTTTCTTTCGAACACTGAAAGAAAAAAGGGAAAAGAAACACAGTCTTAACTGTCTTTCTGTTATTCTGTCCTCAAAGCAGTATGATAAAGATGAACGTGAACCAGATAGAATGGCCTAAAAGGACTTTATGTAGGCTTCCTAATACAAAATACACTAATCTGTAGATGACAAATTCAACTGCACTTTCAAAGGTGACCTGTATGAAAAGATAGAAAGATCTGCCAAAGAGCAGATGGAGGTTAAAATCTTACTTAGAAAAACAGATGTGCAAGCTCCGCATTCCAGATACTCACTTTAAAATTTTGGCTTTTCCAGTTTTCCTTACTGTAATTTATGATCATTTGAGGTCAGATTCTGCTTTTGTTTCATGTAGAGTAGATCTCAGCCGTTCACTTACTACAGAGCAACACATGACTAATTATTTATTTCTAAATTTTGCTTTTAAAACTGATTTAACAATGAATTGTAGCAAGGTTTTCATTTGTCCAACATGCCGCAACATTTATTGAAGTAATTTGCATCAATATTGCACAAAATAGATCATGTGATAGCACTAAACTGAGTTTTTGTTCTCTTACATTCAAGCTGCATTAATAAGAAAATAAATTGAAAGCAGTGAATAAATGAGTGTGTATTTTAAAACTAACACGTGTACTTTCTAATACAGCCATCAGGAATTCCATTTCATCCTGCTAAAAATCACCCATTTCTGGAACATCTGGTCACTTTCCAAGGAAATGAACTGAAATGGTGCCAAAGTGCAGGGAACGAGTGGAGTTTTTAAAAAAATACAATTCACTGACCTACAAAGAAGTACAAAGAGCACTACTATTTGTCACAGTTCTCGAACAGAAAGTTGCTTTTGGTCTTTTTTTTTAGGTTCTTGCTCCTGATCAACTGTAAATTAGAGCCCCACAATGCAAGACAATATTCTGAGGAAGAACTAGTAGTGCTGTCATGATGCTTGATTTATAACGAAAATTGAGTGTATTGGGTAGATCTACCTATGTGTCTCCTCATATAATTAAATTGGGCAATTTCTAAACAAATCAAGAGGTAGAAATCCTAGAGATACAAAATTCTGAAAGTATTTTGTGGGAATTTGGAGGTGAGTAGAGGATAGAGACCAAGATAAGGAAAAGCAGGTATGAATTTCGCCCACTGAATAATTCCAAGAAGAAAATCAACACATATATACCTGTGAGGTACTGATAATACATCCTGACACAGAAACATTAAAAAATAAAAGACAAAGCTAGCCCAGCATTGCAGCAAGGGACTTATTAAAGAGACCTAAGCACAGTCTGTAGGAAACCAACTGTCACTCATTCTGCAACTCATGGGAATACCTTGACTTCAAATCTTTTTTCTCCTTGAAATTATTAAAAAAAAAAAAAAGACATCGTTCTTCCACTAGATTGACTAGTGTTTTTTCTGAAAAGACTTCTAGTGTTTATGAGTGTGTGTCTGTTGCTATCCATAGCTGTTTTATATATTTACAAAATCATGATACTACTTAAAATTGAAATTATTTATTTAAAATTTTAGAAATGTCATTTCTATGATGGGTGAAGTATGAAGTCAGTTTTTATTATGTCTGTTAAGCAATGTGACAGAGACATCATAAACCTAAAGGCTTTTTCTTCCTCTATGGTTTACCTTTTAGTTTTCTTAGAGCAAGTGTTGTAGAAGGCTTGTTATCTCTGTTTTCCTGATTCAGAGGTGTATTAGAAAATTTTTATGTTATAACTTAGAACTTATATTCTATTACATTTTCTACTTAGATTACACATGACTGGTTGCAATATATATATCTATTTCTATATTTCATTTTGTTTGGTGGGTGCTTCTTGTGTATTAAATGTTTTCATACGGTGTGTAGAAGGATTTTCAATTATGTTGTTTGCTTCTTTGTTACTTTTCTTTGAGGTTGGAAGAGATTATTAGCAGAGAGATAATAACAGAATGATATTGTTACTTGTGAAATGGCAGCCTCTTCTCTCAATGACTAAGCTGAAAGCTAAAGACACAGTTATCTCAGGAAAGATTATAAGGAATTAACAGAACACCTGCTGAAGAATTTCAAGTCTTTCAAGTCTTTCAAAATATTAGCTGACTAAGGAATCCAGAACTTGACAGAAGGAAGGCCTTCAAACTGATACTTACAAAGAGAAAATAGAGCAGGAGCAAGAGGAAAGGCTCTGGGTAGGTCCTAAGGTCTTGAAAGGACTGAATAAAACCTAAAGAAATGCAGATGTTTTGAGATTGGGTTTTGAGTAGAAGATTTCATTGCTTTTCCAAAAGCCTAAGGTTATGTACTTCCTGGGCTTACGTACAAGTTATCTGTGCTTGTTTAGAAATCTTTTGACTACTCTGTTCTTATCTTGATTTCGTTGTTGTCTTGCCCCTGAAAATATTAATATATATATATATATATCTTCAGAATCGTTGTTTTGATGGAGCTCTGGAAGCAGGAAAGGACTACTTCCCACTTCATGGGAGAGCTGGCATGAGAGGGCATGGGGTCAGGATGTAGATGGCTAAAGTACGGAGTCCCTTCCTTTTGGGAAGAGGTGCTTGACAGTGGCTTTGCAGCCCAGGATGGTGTCTATGTTTCTACAGATGCTCAGCCCTAGTCAAAGTAAAAACACATGGGATCCTGTGTTTGAGTTTGCACAGATCATCTTAATAAGGTACGCCTTGAGAAAGTGTATTTAACATTATAATAGTCAAAATTTCATGGTAAATGTATACCATCAATTTTCTCTACAGTGGTTTTCAAAATTTTTTACTTTACATTTTGCACAAGCAATATCTTTTGAATGAAATACCTCTGTCTTTACTATCTGAATATACTGTAAGTATCAGGTTTCTTCCTACTCCTTCAAACAACACCAGACCTCAATTTAATGTTACAGATTCATGAAGAAAATAATTCCAGTGCATGCTACTTTTTCTTGTAGTAGCAGAGCCACCGTACTTGTGGATTCCTTAGCAATGATCTGGACAATTAGATACTTATTCCTTTTTTAGATGCATCATAACTACATGCTCTGCTGGAAGGGGCTAAAGTGTTTTGGTTTTTGGTTTTGGGTGGTTTTTTTAACTTGTATTTATTTCTCTTTAATGAAAATTTAACTTTGATTTGGTTTTAGGGGAATATCCAGAACACATTCCTCTTGGATACATGTCAAAAATGCTTATAGAAACAACACACAGAAAGGTGGTGAATAACAGAACTTAAATGATGACCATTACCAAAATAATACAAGTTCCATGCACAGATTACTATCTCTAGTTTAAGAGCATAACAGACACTCATTAAAACGTATTTCTTTCTTTTTCCTTCCCAGAAGTGAACAAAAATCCACTACAAAGTCCCAAATTGACAGCAGTTGAAATTACTTCTGTCTGTCTAGTAGAAAAAGCATAACAAGCACACAGGATTTCTTTAAATTTTTATTACTTTTGTCAGGCTAGGCTTTTTCCTCTCTCTACAAAAACTGTCCCTTTGTCCATTGAAATTAATGATATAATTTCCATTTACTCAAAAGATTTTTAGTTCAACTCTCAAACACGGGAGCTAACTGCATGCTAATTACCACTTCAGTAACGTGTATATGCTAAAGTTTGTGTATATATTTGTCAAAACAAAAAGAAGTATGAGAACTAGAAACTACATTGTTTGAGATTATTGGTTAAGGTAAATCCTATTGTTGGATCTTCCACTTACTGCCCTAAGTACTTCATAGCACATTATTTTTGAACAAAGACTCTACTAAGAAGTTGGAAGCATAATCCGTTAAAAAGTAGCTTGGATCTTGCAAGAGTGTGTAGAAGAATGACTAAGTATATTGACGTTGAGGATGAAAAGTTTGTGTAAGGGCACCTCTAGCACAGTTGTGAATAGAAAAGTTTCTAGGATGACAAGTATCCTATTCATTCCATTTCTCCGGGAAGACGTTGAACTATTTTAGATGTAGGAGTTACTCCCTGGAGAGCTTTATACTAGCTAAGGGTAATTGGGAGGAAGGTAAAGAAGAAGGCAAAGGAGTTCACATTTTTTCCCCTTTAAAAAAAAAATAAACTCTTCAGTAATTTTGGAAATTCAATGAAAGGACAAATAATTTTTGTAATTTTTAATAGTATTAAATATAAATGTTAATTAAACAAAATATTAAAATCTATCAAAACTAACCAATTCCAGAGAACTCAGATGCAAACACTGTGCCAGGCTCTACACATTTACAAACAGCCATTTCCCCCTTCCCATTAAGTCCCCAGATGGACATTCTTATGTCTCATCACATAAACCATTATAATTCATATTTCCAAGGGAAGCGAATTAAGGTTGTCTGAACAACTATTTTAGTTTTGCTTAATCTGAGCACGCTTGATCATGAAATATTAATGTACTTTTAATACACCGTATGGGATATTTCTTGCTACATATAATCTTTAATCTTCTTTTTTACAATGAGGGTGGTGAAACACTGAAACAGCTTGCCCAGGGAAGTGGCAGATGCCCCATCCCTGGAAACATTCAGGCCAAGGTTGGACATGGCTCTGAGCAACCTGATCTAGTTGGAGATGTCCCTGCTCCTTGCAGGAGAACTGGACTAGATGACTTTTGAAGGTCCATTCCAAATGATCCAACCTGACCTTGAACAATGTACAATTACTTGAGGGGAATTTACAGAGGTTGTGGAATCAAACTGTTCTTGGTAGTACCAGATGATCTAACAAGGAGAAATGGCTCCAAATGGGAAGTTGGGAGGTTCAGACTGCACAAACAGGGAAAAAAAATCTCTAGGAGACTAATAGAAACTCAATAAGTCATCTAGAAAGGCTGAGTAATCTCCATTCACAGTGGCTTTCAAAAATCAACTAGTCAAAAAGCCATAGTCAACCTGATCTCATGTAATGATAGATTTGTTTCAACAGGGAGGTTGAACTGGAAAACAATCATCATTCTAATATTTCTTTGATGTCTATGTCTGTCTATATTGTATCATCAGCTACATCTAGTTTCTGTATGAATTTCACACGACAAGGAAAAAGTATGGGATCAATTATACCAGGGAAAAGAGAAAAAAAAATTAATGCAAAAGAGTTAACATGACCCTGCAATCTTAAACTGATAACTATTATAAGCAAGTGCAGTGTCTATGAGATTCAGTGGCAGCTACATTCAATAAAATTATATTTACTACTCATAGAGCACCAAATTTTGGTGAATTACACTTGCTTAGCTAGTCCAGTAACTGTTGTAGTGGTGTAAAATAAGTTATTTCACTAGAATACATATATTAACTCCATTAAGCTACTGCTGAACTTGATTTTGCATACAGCATCTATCTTTTCTTCTTCAACACAACCTCCAGAGAAATTATCTTTCAGATGTGATTAAAGTCAATATTAAGTTAGGTGAAAGCTTCATAGAACTGTAAATAAATGTACAACAAACCTAGTAAATTACTATATCCCTTCACAGCTCTAAATTCCATTGTTGAAAAAGACATTTATTTGCCTTTATTTTATTGAGACTCTAGTGAGCTGTTTTGAGAAAGCTGTTGAAAATTTACATACTGAAATAATTAGAAGGACTATACAGAATGTCTGAAGAACTTACAGTTACCATGGACTGTTTTAAATTACATATAAAACAGCCATTGAAATCACAACAACTTACACTCCGTGTTATGACATTTGTGGTGATCTCACTACTCTAAGAATCAGTGAAGTAAGCCAAGGTGCCCTTTTGTGCAAAAATATAGGTCTAAATGTAAAGATTTTGGTAGGACATCAACAGAAAAAAAAAAAAAAAGCTATTTATATTCAGGCTGAAAAATGGGAAATGTGTATCTAAAAGATTCTGAAAACAATAAATAGGAAAATTTCTTTCTGTGAGTTTTCTTAAAGGACAAGCCTAAGCCTTTGGGCTGTATTTTCTGTTACAGTATGATATTTTGACGTGAACTGATGAGTCCATTATGTCTGGGGGGTTGGGGAAATTTGATTTTGAATGTAGATGATGCACAGACTTTTAAATCTGTCCAGTCCCAAAAGCCAAATACACAAAATATTTCTGCACAATGTCATGTTTCCACCTACCCTGGCTACACCATCTGCTTTTTGATGCTAAAGGCAGCCACTGACAGTCTTCAGTGATCTGATGGGGATAGCTGGGACTTGAGGTAATGGAATGGGATTCCTCCAGGGTAATGAAGGCAGGCATATTCTCCAGCCTAAAGTTTTACCTCCTCCCTTATGTAAAAGAATTTGCAGCTATTGACCCTATATTCTCTTGGTCAGGCGTATAACTTGGTGTGGTGAATTAGCCTGGGCTAGCAGACAAACTCCCACCTAGTGTCTTGCTTATGTCATATAGGGAAAATAGGAAGAATAGGACGAGAAAGTTCATAGGTCAAGATAAAGACAAAGCAACTGCTTACCAATTACTGCTGTGGGGAAAAAAAATATTTATCTTGGGAAAATTAACTTAATTTATTCTCAGTTAAAATAAATACTTAATTACCAATTCAAGTAGTGGGAAACAAAACCACAAACATTGAAATAGACCCTTTCCTCCCCTCATACCCAGGCTTAACTTCACTCATTCACTCCAGATGCCTCTGTTTATCACTGTAGATTACATTCAGTCCCTTCAGTAAGCAAAACAATTGGGAAGGGCACCATATGGTCAGTATTTTGGAGTTTCTCTTTGCCATTCCCTTCTTTTCACATTGCTGCTCCAGTAGTGGTTCTTCCGTGCACTGTAGTGCTTTAAGAAAACCTTCTCCAGCATAGGTCCTCCATGGGTGGCAGGGAATATCTGCTCTACCGTGAAGTGACTCTTCCTCCCCTTCCTTTGACTTCAGTGTTCTGTTGCTTTGTACTACTTTTTTTTCCCTCCTCCTACATGTTTTGCCCCTTCTCAAACATGTTTTCCCAGAGGTGCCGACATCTTGGCTGCTGGGCTCAGCTGTGCCCTGCTCTGGGTTGGCTGGAGCCGGTCTGTCTGTGTCCGGCACGGGGCAGCCCTGGCCTCTCCTCACAGAGGTTGCCCTGCAACCCCTGCTGCCAGCACCTGGGCACAGCTACCCCGCACAAGTGGGTACAAAACCTCCTCTTGAAGGTGCACCAAGCCTCATCTGGGAATTCTGGGAGATTAGAAACTCAATTACCAAATATCTACTTGATTTCTTTAAATATATATGAATAAAAGAAAGTTGTTTTGAAGTAGATTTACTGTATTTTATTTACAGATGTAATACACTAGATCTATATCAATAAAAAATGAGTTTATTGTGGCTGTGTGTAACAATTTTTGACACACTCATTGAAATTAGACAATAGTAAGGTGGTGGTGTTCACTGAGAAAATTCTTTCTCAATAGGTAAGGAAAAAACTCAAACGTTCACAGATTTTTTGCAAAAATACTTGTTCAGATTTGTATAAAATACAAAATGTAAATGAGTAAAGAAAAATTTTTTTTCAGAGAGGGGAGCGGAACAAAATGCATAAGATGGATATCGACTAACATCTCTAGTTCAAATGCAATATTGAGTAATAGCTTGAAAAATGAGGCAATTAAGGTTTGTTTATGAACAATAAGCTGTGATACAATGGGATCATGAACTGCTCAGATGAGCCAAAAAAAGTAAATTAGGTACATGTATACAGTATATAAGAATAATATTAGATTTTTGAACCAAGGAAAGATAATTATGTAGCAAGTTCTCCTGAAAAATCAGAATATGCTAATACTCTTAAGTGATGAAAGTAAGATGAAAAGCAACTGAAATTTGCATCAACTCTGAAGAATTAATAAATACATTTTCAGGTTAAGCCTAGGTTTTGGGGTTTCAGCCACTGAGGAAAATAAGACTAAGTCAAATACCTGCTAGTGAAATTTCTCACTGGAATTTTTAGTTTTTAGTCACATTTTCCCTAACAAAATTTTCTCAGTTTCTGAGGGAATTCAAAGAATAGACTTCCAGAAGTTTAATGGCTAGGCACTTTATAGAATACTGAAAATCTATAATCAGGTCCCAGCATTGCCTCATCCATAACTGGACCTGGACTTATGACATCCCTCATAAAGTCTAATCACTAGGCTATTGATACTGCTAAGATGACTGAGTCTTCTCTTCTTTGAAAAAACTTTCTGATGTAGCATAGTAACTTTTTAAACCTCAATTAATCTAAATTTACTATTTAATAATAGTGCAGAGGTAATAAACAGAGATAAATAGAGACCTTGCCAACACTGGACTCTAAATTGGTGAGTCTACATTACTGACTAATTAGAAATCTAGTGAGGAGGACTAGGGGCTGATTTGGCACAATATGTTATGGTTTTAGGATTATTTGTCCACACTGTGTCGTTACTAGCAATGACATTCATGCATTAACTGATACCTAACTCTTGGAGGACCTTGGATTCACTTGGCACCTTAGTGATCTGCTTTCTTATTTCACCAAGGGGGAAACCATTTGGAGCACCTCATTGGTGCCCTTGAGTTAGTGCTGCAGTATTCCAGTATAGACATAAGAAAACCCTACAGCTGAAAAGAATGTCTCTGGCATCCTAAATTGCAACACAGATGCACCCAGTGCCATCACTAAAAAGTGACAAAAATTTTGCCCTTTCAATTCTCTGTGGTCTAAATGGAAAGAACTGCCAAGTTCAGGGTGCGGCAAAGAAGCTCACAGAAGCTGCAGTTATCAGAAGGCAGCCTTTAAAGTGTGCATGGTAACATGCGTTGTTTAAAAAGTGCCTTTAAAAAAAAAAGAGAAAAAAAATCCTTTTAGCTATCCTTGGTTTTCTCCTTTTTCTTCTTTTGCTCCATATTTCAGGTATTTTTATCCTTTTGATCTGATTTTCATTTTTCACTCTTAATTTCTTTTCTTCCAGTCACTCATTTGTTCCTGAAAGTATTTGTGCTGATTTTTATTTCATGGGCACTTGATGCCTACAACAGGCTCATCCTCTGCTACACAAGATGATATTAAGTAATGTGAAGAACAAAGCCCACAGTGTGTGATGTCAACTCTGGAAAAAAACAAAACAAAAGAAAACAAAAGAAAACAAAAAAAAACAAAAAAAACCCTAAGAGTTTGCACAAAGGGGAACAGAAATAATTTAAGACCTACCACTGATTTATAATGGCAAAACCAGGCCTTTAGCCTTCAGTGAAACAGAGGTAGCCAGAGGTCTAGAGCAGGTGTTACTCTTGCAGCATTATTGAGTGGACCTCTGGATTTTATTCCCTCATTCAACCATTTTTGGTAGTTTGTCCTATCTGAATTACTTTCATACAAGGGCTTCCAATAATTATTGAGGTTGCTTGTCCCTGCAACCAGCTTGTTCTGAGTAGCCCACCTTCTGTACTGGTGACAATCATCCAGAAAAAAAAGTCAGTAGGGAGCAATGATAACTTCCCTTAGAGAACGTATTTGATAAGGTGATGTGAAAAGATACTTAAGAGCATTTTTATAGATAGGAATTGATCCACTAAATAGGCTTCATAAAGGAAGGTCTTGCTAACACTTCATTTCTCAGGCAGAATTTGAAGTGAGCCAAGACTGGCATTTTGAGCCTACCTCAATGATTTTGTTAGCAAAGAATCTAGAAATCCTTGAAGGCCATATCTTTCTGAATCTGTCAAAAGTCATTGCCAATATTTTGCAAGGTAGACAAAATATATGTGGGATGGTTTTAAGAACTTCCTTTCAGGTAAGTTCTCAGTTTCTCCAGACTGTTTTGACATCATCAGCCTTTGTTGATGTAGCTCTGTGAAGATGTCACTGTGTACTAAACACCAATTTAATTTGAATGTACCTGCTACTGTAATAATACACGTTTCCTTGAGTTCTTGTTACAGCACTGGTTCTCTGGGGCTTCGAACTTGTTTATGAGTTTGCTTCTCATATAATCTATTGTGATCATAGTATGTACAAATTAAAATGTTAGTATGAATGATTAAAGTGACCTGCAATATTTCAATTGCAGTGTCACAGATCCTTAAGAATTTTCCTTCATCTACTGGGAAAAAAAAAATTATCGAATGATACATATTATTCAACAACAATGTATTTCAAAATAGTAGAAGTAGACTAGCAACTTATCTGACATTTATTTGAATTCTATTAATTCTGTACAACTTAGAAAAAAAATGGCAAGGAAAATTTAGCAAAATCTAATTTTTCATTAGTACAATTCAAAGAAAAAAGAAGCTATTGGTTTTCTCATTCAATAAAAAAAATCACTACAAGTCAAACTGACTTATGTAGCTGAAAAACAAACTAAATGAAGGACTGTCCCTCCTTGCATTATAAAGGTACAGACGGTCTTTAAGATGGGCTGAAAGAAACAGATGATATGTTTTTGTTGGGTGCCAAGTAATATTTGGTTATAAAAATTATTAGTCTAGAAAAATAAGGAACAAAATAAATTTTTACAGCTCTCTGTTAATGCAAATGCAGGGTTGAGGTGCTATTATTTTAGCTACATTAAGTTCTTTTCTTTGCCTTAGGGGACACCATGGTTAGACGAGCAACGTAACCACAATTAACTGACTTATTAAAAAGAAAAACAATTTAAACAAACAAGCAATAAACAACATTATTTCATTACAATATTTTTCTTTTGTCTTTTTTTTTTTTTTCAGGGAGCTTTTAAGTAGATGTAGTAGTTTAGCCTCACTTGGGACCAAGCTACACAGTGTCTCCAGCATCCAAGGAAATGGGCGAGAGATAATATAACAAAAAGGTTTGAGATAAGGACAGGGAGAGATCATTGAAGTTACTATTACAGGCAAAATAGACTCAACTTGGGGAAAACTATTTACTTATTATTATTATCAGTAAGACCAAAGCAGGATAATGAGGATGAAAACAAAAACAACTCCCCCCCTCCACTCTTCCCCTATGTTATCCCAGAGGCGTTATCACTGAACATTCCAACACCAATTGGCTCGGCCCTGGCCAGCGGTGGGTCTGCCCTAGGCCCAGTCAAGTCCACTGGACAAAGGGGAAACTCCTAGCAGGTCTTTTGCAGAAGCTGCCACCATAGCACCCCTCACTAAGCAAAATCAACACAGAGGATTTTCACCTTTGAGAACTGTTAGAGGAAAATACATCATGTTGGTTCCTATAGCCTGAGAAGCGAGGCAGTGTCCACTCTGTGTCCCCAGGTCCAAACAGTGGCAAGGCTGAAGACGTGTTCCCAGCAGATGCACACACAGAGAACATATAAATACACCACATATACATACATAGATACATGCGTATACACGTATATATGTATACATGGTCAGTCACAGGTCAGACAGATACGCAGAGCAGACACATGGACATACGGAACACCAACAGCCTAATCCTGCTCTCCTCTCTGGTTTCACAGGATGGAGACTCAGCATTGAGAAATATATATACTGTGCAGTGTGGGTCTCTCCAGCATCTGCGTTTATCCAGTCTGCCCAGTAGCTGCCCCTGGATCCCAGTCCCTCCAGTTGCTGGCAGCTGGACATATGGGGCCCCAAAGCCACTGCCCCATTCCAGTTGCTAGTACAGACAGGCACACAAACACAGTTGTCCTAACTGAATTTATTAGCGCAACAATCTTACATCAAGACTGGTGAACTCTGTTGATTGCAGGCAACCTTAAGTAGTTTATATGTAGGAGAAGTTAAGTGAAAGGTAAATTATTTTCACTAAAGGTTACACACAATATGACTTTTAAAATGTAATTGCAATGATAAACACAAACTGCAAACCAGAAAACCTCTGTTCAGCTGCCATCAGCTCCAAGCTCCCCAAGTGAATACTCAGAATCGACTCTCTGTGCACAGCACACCAATTTACTTCACATCTAAACCTAAGCAGATTTGATTGAACATTCTCTGAGCATGAGTACTAAATGTGGATGCAACTGCAGCCAGTGCTTTCCATAAAAATTGTTTGTATGGTATCAGCCTTTCATAGATGACTGTGGCTAGTTCATCCCCCTAAGAAACAGTAAACTCAGCTTTTTCTCCCAGGAGAGAAAATCCAAAGTTCAATCCTGTCCTATGGCTAAGATAAAGGACTAAATATGATTTCTCCTTTGCAAGATCATGAGCAAATAAATAAATCTAAAATTCACAGAGCCATAAATATTATGAGTTGGTAAGCAAGTAATTCAAATTCTCTCAAAGGGATAGTGAATCGTGGATCCTAATTCCTACCTAACTTTTTTTGTGATTTTATCCAATGACTAATTAATATGGGTCTAGAGGAGGGCCATGAAGATGATAAGAGGTCACCTCTCCTGTGAGGACAGGCTGAGAGAGTTGGGGCTGTTCAGCTTGGAGAAGAGGAGGCTCCAGGGAGACCTGATAGCGGTCTTCCAGTACCTCAAGGGGGCTTATAGGAAAGACAAGGAGAAATTCTTCAGCAGGGTCTGTTGTAATAAAATGAGGGGTAATGGTTTTAAAATAGAAGGCGGTAGATTCAGATTAGATATTAGGAAAAAAAAATTTTACAATGAGGGTGGTAGAACACTGGCACAGGTTGCCCAGAGAGGTGGTGGATGCCCCATCCCTGGAAACATTCAAGGCCAGGTTGGATGTGGCTCCGAGCAACCTGATGTGGTTGGAGATGTCCCTGCTTCTTGCAGGGGGGTTGGACTAGACGGCCTTTAAAGGTCCCTTCCAACCCTAACTATTCTATGATTCCATAAAATGTAACAGTCCTAGGGCTGGGAGTTGAAAGGTGGATTTTAGCTGCTCTGAAAGTCTTCTTTATATGTAGTTGTTGTCTGAATAAAAGAGTATCAGCATTCACTTTCCAAAAAGTGTTTTGAGACTTAAGTCCACAGAGATATTTCCAAAAGTTCTTGATCCTGTAATCTGTTTTTCTAAGTTTTCATCTGCACTGTACTCTAGCAGTTTATTTTCTAGTGATTACTGCAGTTGTTGACTGGCTCAACATGTGTCGTACTACATGAAGCCTAACCAATTGCCTCTCACCTCTGTGAAGCAGAATAGAAGTCTCCACAACTGTATGACTGTGTCAGAGTTCCTATCCATTTCTCATTACTTCTTCTCAAGACTTCATGATTAACAATCTACAGGACACACCTTTGCCTACTGTTTCTTATTTTGAACACAAGAATATTTTTATATCATGCTCCCTGATGTATTGCTTAAATTTTGCATCTTTGAGTAACAACATTTAAGTTTTTTAATTTTGTCTTGATATGGTTAACATTATCATTTATAGTTAGCATTTTCAGAAATGCACTGATTGCATCATGTACATATAAGATGCTGGTACCCATTTTGAAACAATATTCTGCTGCAAACTCTTTCTGGGTAGTAATTTTGAGGAAAATAATGAACATTTTGACATACTTCACTCATTTCTGGAATCTCTGTTCTTGAATAAATGATTTGCTTTTTTCCAGCCTCACTGTCCCTCCACCCCTTGTTATCAGGGAGGTAGTTTTGCATCAGGTTCTAAATGTATCTGTTCTGGGTACCAGTTTATTTCCTTAATGGCAGTAAAGATTAAATAGAAACTGTATTTAATGACTTTGCACTTTTCAACAGTAACATGAAAGGCAAAAATCTGGCTATTTATAAACTCATATCTGAACTTCAATTCCTAGAGAAAGTACTGAGTACTGGCATAAATAATCAGTTTGGCACATGCCTATAAGAGCACAAGGTAGTGAGTAGGAGTGTACATGGATCTGCCAAAATCAAGTAGCGTCAGACCATCAGACCAGTCTTACTTGCTTTTATGACAGGGTAACAGGCACCGTGAATATAGGAAGAACAGCATGCATGTCAAATATCTTGGTATTAGTAAGGCTTTTGACATTGTTTCGCATGACATTTCATAAACAAAATTAGGAAGTAGGATGTAGTTTTTGGAAAGAATGGGTGCAAAATTGGTGGGAAAGCCACATTCAGATAGTGATTATCAATGAGAATGGCAGGTTTCCATGGCAATCTGGTTTGATGCTTTACTTTTCAGTAATATTTTTCAGTATCTATGTTTTAGACAACAATAAATTAAGAAGAGTGTCAGCCATGTTGCAGAACACTAGTAAGGTAGCAAGAATACTAGAGAATAGGCTGGAATTCAAAACAGTTTTGAAAAAGTGGAGATATGGTCTAAAAAAAAATTGGATGTTCAAATAAGGACAAGATCATTTATAATTAATGAAGAACAAATCTGGGCATGCTGGAAGGTCAAAATGTGAAAAAGAAAAAGACTAAAGACATCACAGACTGCATCCAGGAAAGGTATTTTCAGAAGAGAGGAGTGAAAAGATATGTTTATAGAAAAAGCATTGGTGATGTATACAGTACTGGCCATCCATGTTTGCAAAAGATTTATTTATACTGAAGTAGATTGACACAATAATGCTTCTAGAAACATGTGGGGAACAGGATGCCTATTTTGAAGAAAAATGGGTTTCTTTCTTTTGCCTGCCAAACAAAGGATAAGAGAAGATACCACTGAGGAGATAAATCACTTTCCCACAACCTACATTACATAGATAAACTTCAGGGAGAAAAAAAAAGTTCTATTTAAGGTAAAGGATGATGTTGACACAAGAATACAATGAATATAAACTGTCCATAAATTAAATTAGGTTGTAAATTATAACACTTCTAACAATCAGACAAGTGACACTCTATGGAGGGGAGAAGAAATTCAAACCTAGTAAGCTGATTAAGCTCTATCTTGAAGCTACTTAAAGGAATAATGATGAAGTGGGTGCCTGCTACAGCAGCTGGGGTTGGACTTCATGCTTCAGAAAAGCCATTCCAGTTCCAAATTCTTCATATTAAATCTAAATTTAAAGTAAGTATATACAGTGGCTGATATACTTCCTTTAGCAGTATGTACCTATATGTCCTCCGTAATAAAAATCTATATACTCTGCCACTCCCTGGCACTTTCCTAGGAGTTCAGTCTGGATTCAGGCCTCTGATGTGGCACAGATTGCAGATGATAACATCCCTTACCTGCAGAGGACACCATTCCTTGGCACCTCACCACCACCCTTGCACTGACTTAAGCAATGTTGAGAAGCATCTCTGGGCCCCTAGGCACCCCCTCCCATGCCAATCCACACATAAATTGCCTTGCATTAGCTTGCACATCCTAATGGCAGCACTCCTGAGCACTCATGCTCCATGGGCATGAGTTAAAAGGAAGCTAGACATCAATCTTCTAGGCCTACCTGTGAAATTTTCTGTCCAGCAGGCAACTTCTCGCATTTTGTTTTGGTTGCGGATTGCAGCTGACTGGGTCCACTACCCACTCCTTCCTCCCGTGAGCCACCTGCTGTGCCACGCCTGGAAAGATCAGGTCTGTAGCAGACCAGGTTAAAAAAACCCACCTTGGATAAGAGATAAGGAGGCAGAAATGGGAATCACAAGGCTGCTGGCAACTTGCAGCAAGCAGTTAGATACACATCAGTTAGATACCTAGCAGTTAGATACCTGCTAGCTGAACCAAACCAAGCCTTGTATAATTCCTGCTGTAAAAATAAACTCTTTGGGAAATTAAGCATACAGCTTAGAAAGGTGTTGCAATTGTAAAGGGGTCCTGGTGTTTGTCTTTGTCTCTTTCTTTGTACAATCCATGCTTTTCTCTCCAAGCTTTGTTGAAGTCACTAGACACATTCATGCGAGGCTAAGATTGGTTTTCCAGCAGCTGACAATGAGCTGCTAGTATACTCACTAACAGAGACACTTCCTTCCACAGATAAAGTTGCAGAAATAGGTATGATAGATAAGATGCTTTAGAAAGCAGCCCAGTATAGTTCCATTACTTTCACCATGAAAGCAGTCTAGTAAAATGTTACAAAACAAATTGCCATGAAGAAAAATACTGAGCAGAAAATGAGGGGGAAAAGGGAAAATAACAAGCTTACAGGATAGAATTCACCCAAAGTTATTCCACAGCACTTTACGAATTATTTACACAGCAATGAGCGTGCTTTGAACTGTATCAGGAATATTTGCAACTATAATGGAGAGGAGATATTTCGTAGACTATAGAAAGGCAATAAGCCTCCCAGAACACTATTGGTATAGGACAGATGGGACCTGCCTGTTTAACTTCAGCTGCTTTGAAGACCAACACAGGAAATAATATGGAAGGGATTGCCTGTTTTTTTTTAAAAGAGTGAGTTGCTGTAGTCAGCTGTTCTACCACCACATATAACCAATATTTTCACAAGGCGGACATGTCTTATTTCTGATAACATAATCGTTTCACCATTTTCTGCATCAGGCCTAAAATCCCAACTTTCTTCCCTTCTCTGTCTCTGAAAGGTAGAACTGTTCCTCAATAATGGAAGAAAGCAAATTGACTTTCAAACAAAAGGAAAATTCAATCTGAGGTGCAAAACCACTTAAAATCAATAGAACACTGCACATGTGCTCTATTTTCACATTTCACATGTGAAAATGGAATAGAAACAATGAACTGACTTGCACTTAATGCAGCAGAGACTGATGAAGAAAACTGACTAAGAAACATCTTTTAAAAAAATCATAGTTTGAGGTATGTCTGTAAGGATGTTTCTAGTGCTGAGTATGCTCATCTAAATAAATTTAAAAGCAAATTTAAAACTAAATTAATTAAACTTACAATAGCATTAACTCTGAAATGGCCATGCTAGAAAAACCTTGAAACATTTCTGCCACTGGCAGCAGCATTCTAGCTCGAACTCCACTGACATTCTCCCTATTAATATTCTTTTGGATGATATTAGTATTTCTGCAACTTCAGACTTCATGAGACTGAAATTTAGCCTGTCAGTTGAGGAGATTTAAATAGCTCTATTTAGCTATTTGTCACTTTGATTTAGTAATTGGCAAAACAGTACATTTTTGAGATTTCAAGCACTTCTACAGCATCTTAATTTTGAAAAGTAAAATTTAGTAGACATACTCTAAAGCGTCAGTTGCTCTTCTTAATTATATTGCTTTCTAAACTGTGCAGCTGTAAAAGAGGCTTTCAAAGGAGTTCTTGAACATGCAGTTGAAACTGCTTAGCATAACATTTGTACATTGTATCTCTGGAACATCATTACTGTCCTTAAACACTAATAGGCAGAATATGTATTTTTATAACTCCTGGTCTCTTTTTTTGCCAATCTAAAATGGTTACACAGCACTGGAACATTTTAATAGGTTTGTTTGAGGTAAATGTTGGAGTTGTTGCTACAACTCTGCCTGTATTAACTCAGTGCAAGCAGCAACGCTGTTTTGATATTCCGTGCGGTGACCTGATTAGTCCAGCACTGGAAGAACAATGAGGGGAAATTGTAGCAGGAAGTGATAATTTCTACTGGTTTTTTAAGTGCACAAGAGACATTACTAGCTCTAGATACGGTGGGAACAAATTAAAGTACTTTCTTTTCATCCTGTCAGCCTGATTCAAGAGCAAACACTAAACAGTTCAAGTGCTTTCTATGATATATAAATTTCCTTTTTTAGCAGCTTTGCACAACTCTATGCTGAGGGTTATCTTTGAGAGGCTTTTATGAACATCATGCAGAATTGGTTATTTTGTTGAGTAGCTTCTGATATAACACATGGACAATTTCTATTTAAGAGTTCACAACTGATTTTATGTAGTTCACCTTCTAAAGAATGTAAACATCTGTCAGATCCTATGATTCCAAGGCCATCCTGAACATTGTCTAGCAATAAATTAAAATGAGGGAGAAATAGGGGAGAAGCTCAAGGCCTCATTAGAGTGGAAACACACTTTAAATTAAGAGGATATGTGAAGAAGTTTTAAACTTCATTTTTTTTTCTCTGCAAGTGAAAGTTACCAACACAAAGGTTAATAGTCAGAAGTCATCTTGTTGTCTGACAATAACTGGTTCTGAAGTACTTGATCTAAAATGATGAGTGGCGTTCCTGATGGGTTGGTACCGGGACTAGCCCAGTTTAACATCTTTTTCGGCAACATGGACAGTGGGATGGAGTGCACCCTCAGCAAGTTAGCCTACAATAGCAAGCTGTGTGGTACCGTCAACATGCTGGAAGGGAGGGATGCCATCCAGAGGGACCTTGACAGGCTGGGGAGGTGGGCCAGTGCAGGCCGCATGAAGTTCAACCAGGCCAAGTGCAAGGTCCTGTACACGGGTCAGGACAATCCCAAGCACAAACACAGGCTGGGAGGAGAACGAATTGAAAGCAGCCCTGAGGAGAAGAACTTGGATGTGCTGGTGGATGAGAAGCTCAACATGAGCCAGCAATGTGCACTTGCAGCCCAGAAAGCCAATCACATCCTGGGCTGCATCAAGAGGAGTGTGGCCAGCAGGTCAAGGGAGGTGATTCTCTCCTTCTATTCTGCTCTGGTGAGACGCCACCTGGAGTACTGTGTCCAGCTCTGGAGCCCCCAACATAAGAAGGACATAGACTTGTTGGAGTGAGTCCAGAGGAAGGCTCTGAAGATGATCAGAGGGCTGAAGCACCTCTCCTATGAGGACAGGCTAAGAGAACTGGATCTGTTCAGCCCGGAGAAGAGAAGGCTCCAGGCTTCACCTTATAGTGGCCTTCCAGTACCTCAAGGCCTCTTACAAGAAAGATGAGGAGAAACCCTTTAGCAGGGCCTGTTGTGATAGGACAAGGGATAACAGTTTTAAAACAGAGAGAGACAGATTCAGATTTGAGATAAGGAATTATTTTTTTACAATGAGGGTGGTGGAACACTGGAACAGGTTGCCCAGAGAAGTGGTAGATGCCCCATCCCTGGAGATATTCAAGGCCAGGTTGGACGGGGCTCTGAGTAGCCTGATCTAGTCAAAGATGTCCCTGCTTCTTGCAGGGGGCTTGGACTAGATGACCCTTAAAGGCCCCTTTCAACTCAAACTATTCTAGGATTCTGTGATTCTAAAATGCATTTATATTCACAAGAGTAGAATCCAGGACATCTTCCTTAGTATCATAATCTCTAAGCTGCGCAGCATATCTTTCTTGTTGATGTCTCATTCTCCTATGTGCTGGCATGGTGGGCTGTCCTCATAAGGCACCAACTCTCCCTGTGCAGCGTGTGTTCTCTGCTGCAGAGTGACACAGATTTAGCAAGAGTGTTGAAAAAGCAGCAGTCAGATAGAGAGTGCATTTCCTCAGCAAATGAGGTAGAAATTTGGATATCTAAAAAGCAGATAAGCTGTGTGACCTGGGTCTCAGTAATAATGCAAAAGGTGAGACTGCATTTTCCTCACATTAGAATTTCTTCCATTTTTTACAGGTTCACACACTTAGGAGGATTTGTGGACATTGGACCTCAAGTGGATAGAGGCACCCAAGACCTTTTCAGATATACCTCAATTCTCAGCATTTCCTTCTGGGAATCTCTAGGTAGCTCCTCACCAGCAAGCTGATGCTCTGAAGCATCATTCAGAGAAATCTGACTCTCCATATACACCAGATAGAGGAAAGTCTGGTACTTAACTTACTCAGCATTTCATTCTGGGTGCTTACCTCAGCAGCCCTTTAGTCATCTTACACAAGTATTTAGGAAACTGTGTTTCCATCTAGTTCCTCTTGAAAGGAGTAGGAGTTACGCTCAGCAGTGTTTATAGGTCTTGAAACTTGTATTATGAAGCCTCCCATAAATTAATAGATAGGAACCTTAGCATTCCCAAGAATTCTCATTCTTATAAAGAAATTTGCAATGCTCCTGATACTTCATTGTCTTGAATCCATCTTACCTTTTAGTCCCGCACAAGACTTATACCATTGGCTACCATTTACATCTAACCTCCAACTTTTTAATGCCACTCTTTGTACCTGCAAAACTTTTGTAACAAACCTACGCCAAAGCTTAATTCAACATATTCTAAAAAACATTTCAGATATAGGGACCACACACTATTTTGTTGTTATTATTACACAAAAATTCTGTTTACGAATATGCACAACTACGAAATCTAACGGTAAGAGTAGAGATATATAATTGGGTTTATTTTCCCCACTGATATTTTGAAAATGTCTACTGAACTAGCAGTCTAAGGATTAATTCAAAGTAATACCTAAGGATTCTAAAGCATTCAGAGTTCTTTATTTCTTAATTTTAATTAATGTGAATAAACAAAGAAATGTCAAAATTCATGTAATCTGAAAAAAAAAAAAAATTCTTCTTCCTGTATTTCTAGAGAGCTATGGAAACACAAGTCCATAAACACAAAAGGAGTGATAATACAATTTGGAATAATCCTTAGATTTGGTAAAATAGCCCCAAATGTTTTGAGGGCTCAGCGACCTATTGTGATGATCGTCAATGACATTGAAGAAAAGAATTTTATCTATGAGGACAGGCTGAGAGAGTTGGGGCTGTTCAGCCTGGAGAAGAGGAGGCTCCGGGGAGACCTGATAGCGGTCTTCCAATACCTCAAGGGGGCCTACAGGAAAGATGGGGACGGGCTGTTCAGTAGGGCCTGTTGTGATAGGACAAGGGGTAATGGGTTTAAATTAGAAGGAGGTAGGTTTAGATTAGATATTAGAAAAAAATTTTTTACAATGAGAGTTGTAGAGCACTGGAACAGGTTGCCCAGAGAGGTGGTGAATGCCCCATCCCTGGAAACGTTCAAGGCCAGGCTGGATGAGGCTCTGAGCAACCTGATCTAGTCAGTGATGTCCCTGCTTCTTGCAGGGGGGTTGGACTAGATGACCTTTGAAGGTCCCTTCCAACTCTAACCATTCTATGATTCTATGAGCAATGCACCAGTAGTTTTGAGAGGCCTTGAATATAAAAGTTCAATTTTAAGAGTAGATATCAAACATGCTAAGTCAAAGGGGCTTCAATATACATTTGAGCATCCTTCATCAATCCTAGCAATTACCTTCCTCTAACATTACGAGATTTGAATAGCGCTGGTACTGCTGCAAAATCGTATCAGCTCTTATTTCACTATCAGGACTGTAATTTTCCGCCACTATGCCCTGGTTCAATTAGATCCCCACTACATATAATGACAGCCTCTACACAACTGAGAGGCATCAGGGAAACTAAATGTAGGGACCATATCCTTTGATGGTTGCATCGCAATTTACTGATTGTTGAGCAGGGTTTGGTTTAGCACTTAGCATTTGCAATTAGATTTAGCTAGTGATGGAATATTATGCTTGGTGAAATCTGAATGAAGATGAAATCAGCCATATTTTAAAATAGAAAGTCACTAAGTTAAGTGTGGCAGTAAAAACACGGACTCCGTAGATGGTGTTCCAGAGACCTTTATTGTTAGTCAGCATAAGTCTTTTATAGTCTAAGTTACACAGGAAGTGCACACACTTAATCATCTAATTTGATTGGTAGCAATATAATATACTGTTCATGTGCCTTATGCTTCATTTGGATTGGTTATAGTTTTTTGGTTGTCTTTACTATTTTTGCCTTTGGTATTTCCTTATCTTGTTCTAGTTGCTTTTTTTTTGTTATTGAGCAAGTGGTGTTCAAGGACATAGCCCAAATTTGTCAATGTCAAACAGCTGTGCTGTGCTCTCTGCCTCCACAGTCAAGTTTTGCAAGAAACAAAATCCTGCAAGCACTTTTGTGTTCCTGTCAAACCAAAATGAAGAAAACTCAACCCTGTTTCTGCCATGCTTCTGGGCCAGACAACAAATATTCTGTGAAGGGACGTTGTTAACATTTTTCCATGTTGAGGAAAAGACTTTTAGGTCTTTGCGATGCCATAAATGAGAGAACAGTGAATTCCAAATGAAAGGCAGCAATTCATGGTGCTTGTGGTCCTCTGTACCCCTGTTCATTCATAGACTCTGAAATGGACACTGGACAAGAGATTTATGCAGGTGTTAGTCCATAAGCCATCAAAATGCTGCCTATTTTGATGGTTCATGAACTAAAGCATCTTGCTATGGAGTTACTTTAACACTACTCTGAATCATTTCACTGAAGCAATACAAGTCAGCTCCTTTCTAAACAGAATCTTCATGTTAAATTTTAAATAAATGCAACAGTTCACCTGCAATTTTAAATTTTTAAGGATTCGTCTTTTTTGTTATCTCATATCCTCCTTCTACTCCTCCTCTCTCTTACTTATTTCATCTTGTTCTATTCCCTCCTCTTATGACTCTTAAAGTCTGAGGGTGTTACTTGATGATCAGTTACTGAGTGGGCATTTACATTTACATGTCATTTTAAGATGGTTAGAGGAGCTTTTATGTAATTGTGAAAGAAAGGTTTTAACACAAAATATATTTATTTTATATGTATATTTATACAAAATCCATTTATTTATAATGCAGTAATGTATTGGGCATAAATGGTGAGGTGTTGGCACCAGGATGTGCTGCAAGGGTGAAAGGAAGCCAGAGGTTGCCCCTTGCCAGACAGGTTGCCAGAGGTTGCCCCTTGGTTCCAGTCTGTTCCAATGGACACACCACAGGATACAGGTGAGCCCATCAGCCAAGCTGGTGGCTCATCTATGAAAACACTTTAAGGAAAGGGGAGAAAACCCAGAAAAAAAAAAAAAAAAAAAGAACAATGCAGGCAGCACGGTAGGAGGTGATCCACAGTGGAACTGGTAACACTCACAGAGGGGCTGTGGCCCATGGATAAGCCCCAAAGGCACTACAGCCCATGGAGGACCCATGCCAGAGCAGAGGAAACAGTAAGAAGGAAGGGGCAGTGGAAGAACAGGATGAAAAATTATGAGCAACAGAAAGAAACCAACACACTGTGACCCAGCCTCTTGTACCACCTTTCACCTCAACAAAAGAACTGAATGTAGCCTGCAGTGACAACAGGAGGAGTAGACACTAGAAAGGGGGAAGGAGAGGTGTATGAGTGAAGTTTAGCCTGAGAAAGGAGGACAAAATATTTTTTTCCTAAGTATTTAAATGTTTGTTGTCTTTGTTTCCATCACCTGAATCAGTGACTAAATGTTAATGTTAATTGGCAGTAAATTAAGTCAAATTCCCCAAGTTGAGTCTGTTTTGCCCATGACAGTAACATACAAGTGATTTCCCCATCTTCAGGGACCCATGAGCTTTCTTACTTCTGTTCTTCCCACTTTCTTCCCATCATGCTGGGCAAGGAGAGAGTTGGAGGGGAGAGAACGAGCAGCTGTGTGGATTCTTCACTGTCAGCCAGCAACAACCCACCAAGTAAATAATACATTTACAAATGTGGATATGCTTTCTTCTCTTAAGTCATTGTCTGGTTTAATTATGTTCATTATATTTATAAGAGTCAGTTTTAAGTACTATCCTTCTTTTAAAAAAATCATTAATACTATATAAAAAAGATTAAAACCAAGCCCATTAAAAATGCTCATGCTTTCCTCAACCCCATTTTTTCCTCACAGCTAACTTATGAGTGCAATTTTGAATTTAAACTTTCTACTGAGCTCTACCACCATCACTGGGCAAGTAAATACTACTTGACAAAAAGAGAAAGGAAAAAAAAAAGAAATAGGGGAATTAAATTTATTAGAGTTCTTTTAAGTTACAATTTTAAAAGAAGTGAAAACAAAAACCTTCAAGATTTGAGTTTTGAGCATGTACACTGAAATTATCCATCTGCCTACCAAATAAAGGCACGGTCATAACATAGGACTAGTGGGATGATTATGACCGTAAAAGTATTTGGTTGATGGATACATGTTTGACCAAAGATTTGTCTGGAAAAGGCTTAGATCCCAAGAATAGCTCCAAGTGGTTCTTGTCTATTTTACTGCCCAAGTAGAAATATCTGGCTATAACAGTAATGAAAAGTATATTTTTTAAACAGGAAAAAAATTTACAATGTAAAATGTAACCTATGACTTCTGGTCATTTTTAGTGCATATCTTTTAAATCTAAGTATGTTTCTTACTGAACTAAATCAAGAATGTCTACACAATTTAAAATAGTAAGTGAATGCTATGGTATTCTGGAGGTGTTTCTGTCTTTTTCTCTCTTTACAATGTCAATCATTCTGCTCTTGATATCATATATATATATATAACAATCTGAGTCAGAGATTCAATTTACAGAAAAATAGTTACTCTCCCAGTATTACTCTTTTCTCTCATTCAAAGTCTCTGCCCTTCTCCATTTCTGTGAAGTTCAATCTTTATGAGAAAACTAGGGGAATGTAAAAGGCCAAATGTCCTGTAAAAATGTATTTATGCAGATGAAAGAACATCTGACTAATATTTCTGAACTTAAGCCCTGGCAGCTTGGTGCTTAATGAGACAACTATGCTCAAAGATTTTTCTCATTCACTATTCAAGCTTTGAAGAAAGTTTTCTGAGTTAAATCCAAAAAAAAAGGGCCTGAAGTGGGGCTTGGTGAGATTTAACAATGAAATCCAAAGCTGCAGCTGAAAAGCCCGCATTTAACTGCTGTATAACCTCCAAGGTTATATGGATGTGTTTTCTCAGGGGACCCTCTGGCCACAGGAGCTAGGGACATCTTCCAGAAGGAAATCAGAACACTTACAGCTAATTTTCAACCCTGAATTATCTCTGAAGGATATTCTCTCTCAGAAAGAGAGAGAAAGGTGTCAGAAACCTACACAGGTCATGTCCAGAAAATTGAGGTTAGCTTTTGTGCCTAGAAGATGTGACTTTGTGTGCACCCTGAATTCTTTGCATCACTGCAGTTCAGCTTTAGTTCAAACATAAATTGCTCTAGCCACCATCCCTAAAACCTGGTGCCTATAGCCAGAATTATGGAATCATAGAATCATTTAGGTTGGAAGGCACCTCTTGAGATCACCTAGTCCAACCATCTGCCCAAGACAGGTCATCTGGAGTTGGCTGACTAGTAACACGTCCAGTCAAGTTTTGAATATCTTCAAGAAAAGAGACTCCACAACCTCCAATGTATGTCAAGTTTATTTAAGTACTCCCTGATCTCCTCCTCTTCCACTGAGGGTAAGTCTTTTTTGCCCCAGACTTTCCCTCTAATTTCAGGTACCTGGGATTCCTGAATGCAGGTCTCACCAGTAAAGACTGAGGCAAAAAAAGACATTGAGTACCTTGGTATTTTCCACGTCGTTTGTCACCAAATCCCCTGTCTGTTCAGCAGGGACGGGGGACAGGGGACGGGGGACGGGGCATGTTTTCTCTAGTCTTCCTTTTGCTGTTTATTTATCTGTAGAATCCTCTCTTGTTGGCTTTCATATCCCTTGCCAGTTTCAATTCCAGGTCATTCCTGGCTTTCCTAAACCTGTCTCTGCAAGATTGGACAGTAACTATATATGCCTTCTGGGTCATCTGCCCCTGTGTCCACTTCTGCTATACTTTTTTTTTTTATGCTTAAGCTCAGTTAAGAGCTCCTTGCTCACCCATGCAGTCCATATGCCACCTTTTCTTGATTTCTTACTTGTCAGCATGACTCTTGAGGTTGGAGGAAGTGATCCTTGAATATCAACAAGCTCTCCTGCATTCCTCTTCTCTCCTCAGCTATACCCCATGGGATTCTTCCAAGTATGTCCCTGAAGAGGCCAAAGTCTGCTCTCCTGAAAATCAGGATTGCAGTCCTACTTTTTGCCCTACTCCCTCCTTTTAGGACCTTGAACACCATTGCTGCAACAAAGGCTGTCTCTGACTTTCGCATTTCAACCAGTTCTTCCTTGTTTTAAGGTTTCAGGTCCAGGAAAGATCCTTGTTGGCTCCTCAATCACATGTGCCATGAAAAAGAACAAGTAATGTACACTAAATACCTCAGCCTCTTTGTTGCTATTCTCTTCTATTCTAGAAAGATGCGATACCCATCTGCTACAGAATAATCAAACACGTTGAGCACTTGGATTCAATTTTCTTTTTAATCTGAGGGTTTTCAAAGAACTCATCTTGTCTAAACAGTTACATACCTAAATGCTAGAGTATTTTTAAAAAAGATGATATAATCATGATGTAATTTATTTCTCTCCCTTTTCAAAGAGCAAACTTTATTCCCATCTTTGAAAGGATAGCTAGAAGTTGCTAACCCACAGAAAGGAGTAGTCTCAGGAGAGAGCCAGTCAAAGATCATTTATAAATTCACACTCTAATTTGTACAAACTGATGTCTTTAATTAGGCTATGAAATTGCCTATTGAAATTCTTTCTTCCTCTGTATCAACTCTGGAGCTAATACAATGACCAGTCTGAAACAGTCAGTCAACAAATTAAATGTAATTAACTACCACTATTGTGGAAAGTAAAGCTAAGATAGAAGTTATTAAAAACAATGTTGAGGTTGCAAAAATAAGATCTGTATGATTTTTTTACTTTAAAAGAATGAGGCAAACAAGCTTTGGCAGGTTTGGAAAGAGAGGAATGCTTATCATTTATCTATATCTGAAACAGCCACCCAACATGCTCAACAGACAACAGAGTGATACAGCAATATTTAAGGTGTGTTTCATCTGACCTAATTGGGGAATCTGCATTGAGAGGCGGTGAGCTGCATTCTAGAAATGCTTCTTTCTCTCCATTGACTCTAAAGGGAATATACACTGCTGGTTCAGGCATAGACATCCATATTGTAGATGCCTACATCAAATCAGATGAATCCCATGCTGGATGTATGAATGAGGTACTTTCAGTAAGTCAAGCAACTCTTAAAATAACTAAAGAATGTAACCTACATCCTTGTGCTGTTATCATCTCATGAAGGTTGGTAAGCTTTAATGACACTCAGAGCTTCTACTGTGTAATGGTAGAATAAACAGCGAAAGGAAATATAATAATAGGAGTTATGATAAAAGATGTTTCTTAGGTCTCCATGGAAGATGGAGATAAACAATGGCACCTGTTTTCTCAGAATATTGTATCTGTCTGTGCAGGAAGGACAGAACAGGTACAAAAAACCTCTCAAATCATATGATGAATTTGCTTTCCTGGAAGAGTCTAAATAAGATGATGTGTAAAATGATAACATTTAAGTAGCTGTAATAGTTAAATAAATCTTATAAAAACAGCACTAGGTCACCTCCTTTACTAATTGCAGGAAAAATTCAGGAACTTGTAAAATAATTTCATTAATCTGAGGATTTTTCCTGCCAGCCCTTTCCATACCAAACACATACTTCAAATACTCCAGAATTTGCAAACTGTTTGAAGGGCAGAGAAGAAAAGAGCAGAAGAAATTACTCTTGGTTATATCAGGATTACTGAACTCAAAATTGCCTTACTGTCCATTCATCTCTTCTCTATTATTTTCCTTTTTTTTCAGGCATTTCAATATCCAAGCACTTCATTATTTATGTATTTTTTATTCTTCCCTATCATTCCCACAGCACTTAACTGTCTGTAAACCTGCACAACTTCATAGACAAGGCAGCTTTGTGATGTTAGCAAGAGCTCACTCCAGTTTTTCACTGAGTCTGTAGTGTTTTTCTAAGCTGTCCTAGAAGAAGTATTAACAGAGTAAGAAGTCTTGTATTCCAATTAAATGCTGTAAACAAATGTAAGGGGTTTTTTTTTGTGTTTTGTGTTTGTGTTGGTTGGGTTTTTGGTTTCATTTGTTTGAGTTTTTGCGTTTTTTTCTGAGAAACCGTTAATGCCATTTCTAGTGACATATAACTCTCTATTACAGGGGAACGTAATCTGGAACACTGAGTGCACAAATGGAGTGTGAGAAATATTTATAGTGACCACTGAGTGCTTGGGAAGTAATTCCAAATGACAGTGCAGAATCACTATTACTACAAATCATAGCAAGCCAAGTTAAATAATCAATGTCTTCCTTATTATGCTATCTGCACTTCTGTTACTAAACGGTATTTTACATTTATGTATAGAAAGAGTCTAAAAACACAGCTGGCATAATGCCATCAAAATGGTTGATTTGCAGGAAAAGAAAAAAAATATTTTGGTGGGACTTGTCAACAGTAACATGTGGAAAATGTGTATCAGAGAGAAAAGGAAAAAAATTGGTTTTCAGAGTCTCACTTTTAAACCCAACATCATAGCTTCTTTCCATTGCATGGTTATTCCAACCTTTTTTTACCCTCTATTTTTAATAGCATACCAAGCTGCTGACCTATAAACCTAAGAAATTATGCTGTATGTGAAAAAAAAAGAAAGTCGTTACCTTCAGTCATCTAACCACTTAGAGAAACGTTGCTCTCTTTTAAGACTAGTATTAGGTACTGCTTAATTACAACATGTTATTTATATTTGTTTTATAATTTTTTTTTTGCTTATAGCTAATTCAAGTTGTTATTCATGCTCTCTCACGGTTTTCTACATTATAGACAAAATGATAGCAGATCAAGTGTTTACAGTACATTGAGACTTGGATTTAGAATAGAATAATCAGTCTTTCATACTAAAATTTAAATTTAATTTAAATAGTTGATGCAATATTTCTAAAGAAGACTACCAAATTTTCTGTGAGGGCTGATGGATTGGGGTTTTATCAGTATTAATATTTACTAAGTTATGCAAATGCCTAAACTTCTTTTAAGGAAGAATCCATTAATAGAGGTCTAACATTAGCTCCTCATTTCTTCACATTTCACCAGCTAAGTACCATAGTTCCACACACATATATTCTACAGGTATGATGTATATATCAAAAAATACCTTGGGCACAGATAGACTTAAATAAGTGTGTGCATAGTGAATGGCCTACAGTGGGACTGAGTGGAAGTAGAATGACTTGTTAATATCCTTTCTTTATACCTGGCATGGCTGGAAGGATTCCTGGGGCAGCTTCTCTGCACTTACACCCATGCCTTGTGGACTGTGAAGTACTTTCATCTGCGAAGTAGATACAAAAGACTTCATTTACTGGATTGGGAAAACAGTATATCTGGTTTAAGGAAATGTCTGGTTGTCTGTTGTCTCAGCACTACTGTTTCCCTTCTTAGACAAAAGTAACAAATTCTGTCATAAAATGTCTGTGTACAGGAGAAAGCATCCTTCTTATAAGAGACAAGTAAGTGTGAACAGAATATTCTAGAACTTGAGCTAACATATCTTCAATAACTCTTTGTAAATACATACAGTGGGATAACACATCCCTTAAAGAAATAGCAAGTACGTTCATCAGCAGCTTTTAGTTAAGGAATAAAAGGCCCCATGGGCTGCTCTGCAGTCTCCTAGTTCTTTCATCTGCATTCAAAGTCCCACTGTAATTACGTCTAGTAATTTAGGTTCCAAACCACTTTCACATTTTGTTAATTTTTGCTACATTGTAAACACTGTAACAAACAGACTGCTTCTTCATAAATATTAAAAATAAATGGATGTGATTTCATTTAGCAACTCTTGATCCCAAAAATATAATCATAACTATTTGCTATGTTTCTTTTCCTGAGGTTGCCTGCAATGCAAGTGTTAATTTTCTCAAGGGGTCATTTCAGCTGAAAAAGAAAGAAGGAAATAAAAAAAACCAAACCCACCTCTTTGCAGAAAAAAAAAAAAACATCAGGATAATGGACAGAACAAATACACTTTCTTTTGGGAATCGAAGAATGAATAGTTATTGCCGGCAAAATAACATGCAAATCAGAAGAAAAAAAAATAGATTTATTCAATATTTAGACTATATCAAAGTTGAAAATAATAAATCAAAAGTGCTAAGTGTACAAACAAAACGCATAAAAGAGAAAATCCGCAAAAGCAGAAGAAGAACTTGTACCACAGAAGAAATCACTTCATTATTATATGCTGTCAGTGCACCCGTTAGTAAAGAAACTAGAAAGAGCTAGGAAAAGAAACTTCTGATTTCTAGATACAGGCAAGCAGTTGGCTTATCACCTGCCAAGTATCTAAACACAGACCCACCCACTTATTGAAGATATTAATGCTTTTCACTGTACAGCATTACTAAAGAAAGACTTCAACAGTGGTTCTCTGAGAGCTTAGGTCCATGGGCAGACAGAGCCTGGTAAGTGGACAGCTGTGTATTCACAAATCTAATGTTTATCAGGGAGGGAATTTTCATGTAGATGCTCTCCACAGTCAACAAAAAAAAAAAAAGACAGATTCCTCCAGGAGAAAGTTTAGGGCAGGTGTCCAGCGTAAGTGTTGTGAGTCATCTTGCAAAATTCATCTTTTGCCATTTTCTGTAGATGGAGACTCGGGAAAGCTGGTGAAGGAGGATATATCTTTTTTATTTGCTTACTTGCAGTTTAGTGTCTATTGTGCTCTTTCAGAAAGATTGTGAGCAGCTGAAGAGAAGGATGATTTTACCCCACCTTATATACAATGGATTAATCATGCCCTTTTTGGGAGGGACTGAGTTTGCTTGACTGGGAGAGTATCAGATAGGGAGAAGGGATCTGGCTGACAGACTGCTCTTAATAGTCAAGGAAAGAAGTGATCTAGTGATCTGAGAGGACCAAATAGAGGTTGATTGACTCAGGAACTGACTGAAAGCTGCTAATTAGAAGGCTGGAAGAAAACTCCTGATTTTGCAGCTGTATCAGGCAGGAGGTAGACTTTCCCAGGAGACACAAGTTTTCTCATTGAGAGTGATTACTCTGCTCTTTGATCACAACTTTAGAGACTGCTCCAGTGGTCTCCTGCATTATGGAGCAAGTCTTAACAGCTTTTTTCTTTAAAGTCCTGCCCAATTTGAGACCTATTACCACTTCCTGAGCAGCTAACTTCTTCACTAGAGTCTAAAACTACAGAGTATTAAGTCATGAGCTTGACAGTTTGTTAATTTTATCCTGTTCTCATGCAAATGGTTTTCCTGCATAGATATTCATTGTATATGGCTCGGTATAGTTTCGAACTTGGCTGACATTACCCTGATGCACCAATAGTTGTGTTTTGAGTTGTGTTTTGTGCCTTAGAGGAACCAGTAAAACATGAAATCCCAATTTGCATACAAGTTTAACATCTTTATTTTTTTCATGTAACTCACATAAAATGCAATGATCTCTGTTTAAACTTGCATTCTGATCCCCAAACTATAATTCTCAGTTGGTGATTTAGTCTTTAAGTACCTAGGAGATGAAAGTCATGTAATAATTCAAAATCTACTGACTGCACTACATAGTATGTCCTGGTATATTTAGTGAATATAGTGAATATTATTAATTATTCTTGCCTTCTACAAGTAAATGGGAGTTCTGAATGCTTAGGCATCTATTAAATGATAATGTTCTTTGCACATACTGTGATCCTGAAACTGTTCTTCTTAAAGTAAATGAAAGCAATATTATTCTTCAAATATTTTGAAGGGATATAATATTTCTGATAACATAAAAAAAAACCATGAGGGAAATTACAATACATAATAAATAGTTGTTATTTATGGAGGGTTTTCTTGGCCGTTACAGTGCATTCCTTCTTTTTCCGTACCATAAGGTCTAAATTTGGAAAGGTGAGAAAAATAATAAATAAGATTTTGAATTCTTACATAATCACAAATGCCTGCTAAATTTGACAGTATGATTAGCTTGTGTCTCTAGAATTAATTCTCATCAATTTATGGCTCATATTGCTGATGGGGACCAACGCAAGTATAGGAAGATAATAGTAGTTTAATATCTCACAAAGTTCCCAGTCAACAGGTTTTCATTCTGTTCAAGTCTGTTTCTAGACTGTTAGGTCAAAGACATGAAGGCAAAAGCATGCTCTGCATAGCCCACACTATCTACATAACAAGAGATGGGGCAATGTCAAATCTGAGATTAAGGCAATCTGTTTACGGAAGGGAACTGGTTGTTTTACAGGTTTGTGAACAGAATCCACAACAGAAATTATAAAATAGTACAGCTATTTTATAAAACTCCAGACACTCAGTGGAGAGACAAAATAATCTCATACATGTATTTGAGAGACAAAACGCTGCTGTACAGATGAAGAGAGTGTTTGCTTTTAGGTAGTGGAAAAAAAGGTGATTAGGTAGTGGAAAAATCTTGATTTGCTGTGTTTCATTTGGTTTTGATTTTTCCCTTATTCTTTAGAATAATGGGGTAAAGAATAGAAGGATGTATTTTCAACTCCTTCTCCTGCGTGTGTTTTTCTTGATTGGATTTTTCTTTTTTTTTTTCCCAAGATGCTTTTATAAAATCTGCTTGTGAAAAAAAACTATCAAGTTATGAAATTACCTCTTTGAAATGTGCCACACAGTGAGTGCTTTGTCAGCTTGATATTAAAGGTTGTAGTTAATGTGAAAACTTATCCTTTCCTACAGATCATTATGGACAAATGTAAGCAAAAAGCGTTTTGGTGCTCCAATGCTCCACAATAAGTTTCAAATCTGTTTTGTTTTTTTTTAATACAAATTCAAATAACTGGAGGTCTTAGTCAAAATTCTTTATGTTCACTCATGTCTTAGGGCAACCATGCAATCTGAATTAACATCAAACTATCTCCTCTCACAAATCAATGGCAAATGGAGATCAGGTTAGCAGTGCATGCGTGGGAAACTTGACCAGCATATCTTTGTAACTTAGCTTCCATCTATAATAAGATTTGTTGTTTTGCTGATATATAAGGTCTTACATCCAAAGGTCACATCATCATTTTGAAACTTAAAAATGGCCTTGAATCTACCTGACATTTCTAGTGGTCAGCTGGGTTTTCTCTGGAAAGTCGAACAAGAAAGGCTGTGATGTTATCGAAGTTACAGCACTGCCATTAACCAAAGCCAGTTAACCAAATGCACTATAGAAAAACTTTTTAAAGAAAGTTCCCTTTCCTATCATTTTATCCTTTCGTCTTCTCCTGTACTTATAAACATCTCCTGAAGGAGTCATCCCTCTTTTCCTGCTTTTCTGGTACTTAAATCTTACTCCCAACTCTACAGTTCCAAATGAGAAAGCTCTCAGTCTCCTGATACTGTCCCTCTTTTTAGCTCTTTCTTTTTCTTTTACTCCATCACTTTGACAGCTCAGAGACTTTTGATTGATTGGCTGTATGCTGGAGGCAACGATAGAACTTCTACAACTTTTCTCATCCAATTTTTTTTTTTTTTTAAAAAAAAAAAAAAAAAAAAAAAAAAAAAAAAAAAAAAA
>WHYT01017790.1:278921-334722 GCA_009806455.1 Tetrax tetrax | reverse complement strand
TTTTTTTTTTTTTTTTTTTTTTTTTGAGACAGAACATGAAGTTCGCTGTAAATATAGCAGTTGTGTCATTTAAAGCACGTGCGTGTACTTCCATTTTACTGTGTCCCATGGCATTCCTATTCTTAGCATAGGAAATAGTATAGCCAGCATAGTAGGTATCTTCCATCAGGCTTTTGTGCTGAGGGCAACCAAGTACAGAGTGTATTACAACCACCAGTTTAACAACTGGACAGAGCCTTGTGACCTGCTTTTTCCTGTGGGTGCTTTGGAGCTGGCCAGTGATAAGCAGATGTGTGGATGTGAATGGATTGAGTTACAGCTATATAGGAGCAAGAGTTGTTAGAGATAAATGAGATTCATAGCATGCTTTAAAGCGCCTAATGAGATCCTAGTGAACAGTTTGTGGTAGGAAATTGCACCACGGATGAACTACAACTGGAAAATCCAATCCTCTCCCTCCCCCATCCAGTTCAGGCCTGCCTCAGTGGAAGGGACCACACCTGACTGCGTGACCACAGCTGACAGGCAAGGATAGCAGGGTAAGAGATGAACGCTTGTTGCTGAGGGCTTAGATTAGGGAAGGCTTTATTGCTAATACCTAGAGCTTGAATTAGCACCAGGCTTTGGAAGCAAACTGAATGCGTGTGTTTCCTATCTGCTTAGAGTGGGAGAAGGAATCTCATTTCCTTGAGGAATCTTTTGTGCTTCGAGGGTTATGTTTTTGCTTTTCAATCCTGTGGTAAGATAGTAAATGCTGCTGCTGTAAATTACCTTAGCTTAGAAGTTGGCACGGTGTCATAGGACTTGATGTCTTGGATCTTTCATTTTCTTCTGTTCTTTCTTCTTCCCTTCACAACAAAAGCTTTAATTGTTTTCTAGTTCAAGCAGAGGATTTCTCAATATCTTATTAGTATAGCATGTTTAACAAATAACTCAAACCTATTGAGATTAGGAGTGACAAGGGAGTGTTAATAAAATCTTTCACATGGTGCTTCTGGAATGAGAGCTGTTTCCCTCCCCCAAGCTTTTATGCATTAGCTTCCTATTGTTGTTACCAAATTCAGGCTGAGTAATTCCTTAGTCCTTTTATATTGCTGTGTTTTTTCCCTTCCCATGTTATCCTACTCTCTGAAATCCTGGACTTTCACTGAGTGCAGCGTGGAAGGTAACACCTGACTGCTGCATCAATGTTATCTGTCCATTGCTGCTGGGGCCAAGCTATCAGTGTGCTCCTCCATCTGAACTGCTGTTTCCTGGGGAAATTCTTGCTGCAGTTTTGGGTTGTGTGCATGTGTACATGCATGTATTTGGGCTACAAGAATGTGTTCAGTGAAATAAAATACTTCTTAATCTGTATTTGTCAGAGATAATGGCCAATGTGGAACTATATTACACTACAAATACATATGCCTGTCTGTTCAGTATTAGTTTGACCACCACTGAGATAATTTTTAAAGTTTTCCTTAAGCCATGGCCCCAAACGTGACACTATTTCTCTGAAAGTTCAGGTTTGAACCCATTAGTCTAAAAGGCATTACAATTGGTTTGGAGTAGGTTGATTTTGATTTTCAAGCAGAGTGGTTTTGCAGAAATAAAAGCTCAGGTCTGCTGGGTTTTAGAACACTTCTACCGCCTTACAGATGGAGATGGCCAAGGCATGAAAGTGCTGACTCTGTACCTGAGCTCTGAGCTGGCTTGATTCCTCCTTTGTCTGTGTGATGGTGGAAATCCCTTTTTACCGGCAGTCCCCAGGTCTGACAGTCATTCAGGAAATGCCTTTTTCGGTTGTTTCCACCTCCTGCTCTGAGCAGCTTATCTCTGTAGGATCATTTGTTGAGTACTTGCTTCATTCACACTCCCCTCCCCGTTTCTCTTGCACAGGAAGGATACATGACTTGCTGAGAAGAGAGAAAATGCTATGCTGGGGATACTCGTCTTTTGGACAACCTGGGATAGGTAGTAACCTCCAGGTCATCATTCCTGAACCACAGGTGTATGGATTCATTCATGACAGAAGTGTCAAGGAGGTGGCATGTGGAGGAAACCACTCTGTGTTCCTGTTGGAAGATGGAGAAGTGTATACCTGTGGCTTGAACACCAAAGGCCAACTGGGGCATGACTGTGAAGGAAGCAAGCCAGGTAAGTCTGCTTTTTATATGCACTTCAAACTGTCTTGGGGCTGGTGGGCTGAGAAGATTATGGAGGCTGCTTTGTGTTGGTTGTTCTGGAGCAGCTGACATAGCTGAAGATCATGTGTAATAACTCACTAATGATGCTGAACAGTATTTGCTGGGTCTGGAAAACTAAAGCTGAGCAGCATGGGTGGGGAGGCAGGTCTGCTTAGTTTGAGAAATGCATCAAAACAGAGACGTGCACAGATGGTCTCAGGGCAGACCTTGTTATTTGGCATTATGTTGCCTTTTTATAAAAGGGAAGAGAGAGCCATGAGTCACAAGCGTCTTCTAGTTTGTCTTTCCAATTGCACTACATCCTTATGCCTACTTGTTCAGTTACTGCTGGGAACTTTGTCACTTACATCATAGAGAATAGATCTGTGTTAAGTATGGCTGTGGAGAACAAACTTGGTTTTGGCCAAGAGAGTTCATAAATTTTGTTTTCCTTCTTGGAAATACCTTGATGACTTGTGCCTTCTCCCCTTCATATTTTCTTAATCTAGAAGGTGATTGTAGCCTTGTGTTCCCCAGACTCACATTCCATTTTCTTAATTGTGTTCCAGCAGGCAGAACCTGTGTGTGTAACACCACAAGCAGGTAATGCCTCTCCCAAGGTGAAGGAGTGGTTTAATTGCATATTGTTATTCTGAGAAACCCTGAAGCCTTTCTTAGGGACTTTCTTTGGATGTTCCAGTTAACCACCTATTAACTTCCTGGTTTTAGCATGTGGTAAAGATACAGGCATTTCTGTTTCCGTAATATAATAGAAATCCCTTCATGGGTAATTAGAGCAATAAGACATCATCATTCCTCAAACTGCAGGCTGTCCTCTGAAGGACTTGGGGTTTCTGTAGGGTCCCTTATTATTGCATGACCCATATGAGATGTGTACAAAATACCCCCAGTTTCTTATATATTATGTGCAAATCTGACCTGACTGATTACACTACTCCTTTTTTTTTTTTTTTCTGGCAGTGCGTCTTTTGTGTCTTTTTCTCAAGCATGAGGTGATAGATGGGGAATGCTGGATGTCTGTGATGCTGGATTAGAGGAGTTGACCTTGAATCTGGCATCTCTTGCTTTTCCTAAAAGTTATTTCCAGACAATTACTAAAAGAGGTTGGGAGTACTGCAGTACTCCTTGAGTCCTCTCTGTGCACAAGCTCTGTTCATCTTCTGACGACTGGTAAACTTAGGCCCTGGAATAAATGAGCTGCATAGTAAAAGGATGTTAAGCCTAGTGAATATTCCACCTGGTCTGATGAGGGTACTTTGTCCTGCAAATCCCCTAACTAGCTGCATGACTTTAGTGTAGAGGCTCCAGAAATTCAGTACTGTTTTAAGTGCTGTAAAGGTGTGTACTCTGAGAAACATCTTTGGGCTACCCATGAAATAGAGCAAGCATAAGGGGGTAATGAAAATGGAGGCTTCACAGTGAGTAGAAGGTCAGAGCTGGAAATGGATCTCATGAATCCTGAATGCTGAAGTATAGACCCCTAGCAACTAAGTAACCCTGCCTTCAGCTAGGGCTGTAGAAGAGGCTCAGTCTGAGATTGAGAAATAGAAATAAGTTATTTGGGTTTGATCCCAAGTGCCCTTCTTCCACCCCTTAAATTAAGGGACTGTCACTAAAATGTGACACCAACTTCCAGTTATCCTGCATGTTTCATTTATCCTGAAAAAGTTCTTCAGTGCTGCTCTCTGAGGAGCCTGTGACCATCCTTGAGAAACTGTGTTTCTCTGCTGACACAGCACTAACTGTGCCTGCGATGGAGTTTCTGCTACCTAGGGCAGATGGGAGGGGTGTGCTGTAAAGTAAGGAACAGCTTCCCTTTTTAGTTCATGGTGAAAATAGTCACAGCAGTCTTTACGCTAACAGCAGTAAACTGGGGAAGAGTCCCATCCCAGACACTTCTTTGTGTGGATCTACTTTGGCTTGCAGAAGTGGAAACTGAATTTCTTTATTCTCCTTTGCAAATAGGAACAAGAAGAATCAAGCCCCCGCCTCCCCTGCATGGCATAAAGATGACCTTACACCTTCTGTATGGCACGTCAAAGATAATCTTTCTTTTTCTCCATGAGTTGTAGACCTATGAATGAACCCATGTCTGATGGAAATGAAGATGTATGTGTAGGGTGTAGGGTCTTGAACTGTTGAAGATTAAGATGACAGAAGACTGTCAGGAGGTGTCTGAGGTAGAGAATGGGAGAAATGCCTGGAACTGGGAGTCTTGCAGCTGCATCTCTCCAGCTTCTGTGGGCAGGGCAACGTGGGCTGAGGCCTCTGGGTTTTACTGCCTTGTAGTTTGATTCTGCCTAGCCTGTGAGGGCAGACCTCTGCCCAGCTCTGGGAGTGACCGTATCTCTGGCTGGGCATGTTCTCACACAAGGCTGACTGTCCCCTCCAGGCAGCCCCTAGAGAGCTCCCTCTGGACTTCAGAAATGCTTACCATGGCCTGGGGAGTGGCTTGGCTCTGTATGAGAGTAACATCAGGATGTGAAAATATGCAGGGAGTCTTGAACCTTTTGAAGGCTGGATGACTTCAGAGGAGTGGAGTGATCTCCTTCCTGCCCAGGTCTGTGCTTGTAAGAGGAAACTCCCTTCTATCTCTCACATTTTTTGTATGTGTGTTTATGTGGCTTATGCTGCCAGCGTGCTAAAAACCTCAGTTAGTGTTTTCAGAACATGTTATTTAACCAGAGATGGTTATTTCCCAGGATGATGTTTGTTTGTGAATAAAACTCTGGGACTTTGCAATGCACTGAACGAGGATCTAACCCTGTTCTCCTTGAGATGCTCCCACTCCCTCCAGTGAGAGAAGAGTTGTTATATTTGCAGAGTGTTTTTGAAGGCTTAGCCTCCCTTTCTTCCCTTAATACATATTCCAAATAATTTTTTCTCTTGTTCTGCTGTGCATTTACACATATCTGTAGTAGGAGGATTCAGTTTTGCTTCTCATTCATGCTACTCACAAAAAGGTCACAGTGGCCATAGAACTGTGTTTCAGTAATTCCTCTTAGAGGAGTTCTTTAGAGGGTACCTTTTGAAATGAAAGAAACTTTATAAATTGAAAATTTGTGTTTACTGTCACATCAGCTGAGCTTTGTGGATGTAATGCAGAGACAGGATAGCAACCGGGGAAGTGACTCTTGTGCCTCCCCACTTCAGGGAACAGAAATTACTGGGTGAGTACGTGTCACTGACTGAGCCTAAGTTAACAAAGGTTTATTTTTCTGAAAGTGCCCTTTCCTGGGATTTTACATTGTGGCAGTAATATTAAAGATGCCTAAGAAGTGTATCCTAACTAAAAGAATGTTCGTTTCCACTAAAAGCTAACAGCCTGTGATGGTTTCCAACTCCCCACTTCAGAGCTAGGGTGATACCGGGTGTGCCGCTCCTCTCCTATGAGCTCCAACAAGAGCTATCGCCCCACGTTTCATTCCTCCTTTGAATTGCAGTGGTCAGCAAGCTACTTGAGGAGTCCATCCCTCCCAGGAATGGATACCTGGCTTTGTTAATGCTGAAATGACTGGTTTTCCTCAGCTCTTTGTTTTGTTTTGTTTTTTTTTTTTTGTGTGTTTTTTTTTGTTTTTCTTTTCCCATGAAACAGTCTATAATTTGTGTCTCTGAAATTACTTGGCAAGGATGCAGATCAGGAGACACTGTCCCAGTGTTCTCTCACCATGACCGTAGTTAATAAAGCTTGTCTGACCTGCCCTAATTTTTACTTGTGTTGTTACGCACTTGAAGTCTCAGAATCTCTGACAATCCCTTAGGAGAAGCAACTTGGCCATCTTAGTTGTGAAGTATTGAGCTAATTGTTGTGCAAACTCAGACTGCAGTTTGCACTAATTTCCTGGGCATCATCAGGTGTTAACATATACATTATATCTCTAGTGGGAAGTGATAATTTTGTACTGCAATAGTTTTAGGAAACAAGAAACTTATTCTCCGTAGCTATATCTAAATTTCCACTTCTTTAGCTCCATAATTTCACTTGGTTTTATTTTCTTTGGATCTGATATGTCTTGACTCCCTGTTACGATTCTTAGATAAGTGTGTTTTATCTGAATGTGCATGCACGTGCTGGGGAACAAAAGACAGGCCCAGCTACCTAAGGCAAAGGTGCTTTTGGGAGTGTGAAATAAATAGCTGGTTGTTAGACATCTGTAAAGCTTTAGAAACATGCGTGAGTCTGAGATGTGGAACTTGTTTTCTGGGGTAGAGATTTGTTCTCTGCAAGTCATTTGGATTCCATTTGACTTCTGCTAAGGAGAAAACCTGGGCTTTGGTAATTAGTGTCTTGAGAGTTACAGGAAAATGGTGCCAAATTTTCCTCAAGCTTTTCCTCGGATAACATACAGCAGACAAAACCATGCTTTTTTTTACCAAATTTCCTGTCTGGATGCAAATGTACAGGGTAGCATTGCTTCTGTGTGCGCTGCAGAATCTATCTGCTCATAGTGAAAGGGCTAGAAATATCATAATTATGTTCACACTCTTTCAAAAAAGCAGGGGGAAAGCAAACCTGCCCCAAACTAAAAAAAAAACCAAAACACTACATGATCCAGATCCCCTGGATTTCTCTGAACTCGGTGTCCTTTCTTGTCAGACATAAATCCACTTGTCCTGAACTTCAGCACAGGGTTACAGTGACCAGAGACCTTGGTGCTCACTATGGCATGGCTGTTAATCATAAACCCTGTAACAGCTGAGAATTCAGATACATGAACTGCTTGGAAGGACAGCCTGTATGGATGTTCCTCTCTTAGCCTCTTCCTGGTGGGTGAGCCGTCAGCTAGGAGGCTTTGGTTGCTCAGGAGGAGGAGAGGTGGTAGTTTGTGTTCGTTGGAAGCAGCTGTGGAAGTGAGCAGGTTATGGATGAGGAGACACAGCTGCTGCATTGAATAGGTAAGGTTGAGAAGTGCTCCCAGGTGGGATAACAGTGGCAGGAGAACAGCTAGTTCCCCTGCCCTCTCTTTGAGGAGTGAAACAAGCAGAAAAGAGCTTAAACACCAGTAAATTCGGGAGGTTCCACTAAGCAGGCTTTTTGTACCCGTTTGGGCGTGGAGCTGAGGCTCAGCATGCAGCTATTGCGACACTTCCCAAGCTCTGATCTGGGAGAGTCCCGCCTCACGTTCACCACATTTTTTTCTACGCCCCAAAGCAGAGCCACGTGTTGTTAAAGTTGAAGCAGAGGCATGGCAGACCTGCAGTGTAGGCATTGGTCCTGCCAAGCCTGGGAGGACGTGCCTGGAAACGAGCATACTGAGGGATCTGTAGGGAGGGAAGGAGCCATCTGAGGCAGAGAGGCCCTTGCAGAGTCAGACCTTTGGTGCTGACCTGCAGCAGCTGACTTTAAACTGGAAAAATAATAAAGGAAGGATTATGACCCAACTTATGTTTCAGCACCTATTGTAAATGTTATTTGTAAAAAGAGTCAGGTTAAACTGGCCACTCTTTGTAGGTATGTTAATTTGTGCTCATCCTTTTCCCTCCTTTGATTCCTCCTGGGATCTGACCAAGCTATTTGAGGTTGTTAGGCATTCACTAATGACTGCAGCAACATCCAGCAACGTGGGCTTGCATTATGATGTGTCCATCTTAGCTGAATTGGTGCAATTTGGGCTTCAGAATCACAGAAGAGTTTGGGTTGGAAGTGATCTTTAAAGGTCATTTAGATCAGCCCCACTGCAAGGAGCAGGGACATCTCCAATCAGATCAGGTTGGTCAGAGCCCCCTCCAACCTGGCCTTGAATATCTCCGGGGATGGGGCATCCACCACCTCTCTGGGCAACCTGTTCCAGTGTTCCCCCACCCTCACAGCAAAAAATAGTTTCCTTGTATGAAGTCTGAATCTACCTCCCTCTATTTTAAAACCATTACCTCTTGTCCTATGACAACAGGCCCTGCTAAAGAGTTTCTCCCCATCTTTCCTGTAGGCCCCCTTTAGGTACTAGGAGGCCACTGTAAGGTCTGTCCGGAGCCTTCTCTTCTCCAGGCTGAACAGCCCCAACTCTCTCAGCCTGTCCTCACAAGAGAGGTGGTCCAGCCCTCTCATCATCTTTGTGGCCTTCCTCAGGACTTGCTCCAATGGGTCCATGTCCATATGTTGGGGGCTCCTGAGCTGGACACAGCACTCCAGGTGGGGTCTCACCAGGGCAGAGTAGAGGGGCAGAATCACTTCCCTCAGCCTGCTGGCCATGCTTCTTTTGATGCAGCCCAGGATGCGGTTGGCTTTCTAGGCCGCAAGGGCACATTGCCGGCTCATGTTGAGCTTCTCGTCCACCAGCACTCCCAAGTCCTTCTCCTCAGGGCTGCTCTTGATCCATTCTCCGCCCAGCCTGTATTTGTTCTTGGGATTGCCTTGACCCAGGTGCAGGACCTTACACTTGGCCTGGCTGACCTTCATGAGGTTTGCATGGGCCCACCTCTCCAGCCTGTCCAGGTCCCTCTGGATGGCATCCCTCCCTTCCACTGTGTTGACCTCACTACACAGCTTGGTGTCATCAGCAAACTTGCTGAGGGTGCACTCTATCCCACTGTCCCTGTTGCCAACAAGGATGTTTAACAGTGCTGGTCCCAAAACTAGCCCCTGCAGAACACCACTCATCACTGGTCTCTATTTGCACTCTGAGCCGTTGACCACCACTCTCTCAATGAGGCCATCCAGCCAGTTACTTTTCCATCGAGTGGTCCATCCATCAAATCCATGTCTCTCCAGTTTAGAGATAAGGATGTCATGCAGGATGGTGTCAGATGCTTTGCACAAGTCGAGGTAGGTGACACCAGTTGGTCATCCCTTGACAATCAATGCTGTAATGCTGTCATAGAAGGCCACCAAATTGGTCGGCCATGATGTGCTTTTAGTGAAGCTATGTTGGCTGTCACCAGTCACCTCCTTATTTTCAAACTTAGGTGATGTGTTTAGAACCCTTAGTGGTGAAGACTGAGGCAATAAAAGTCATTGAGTACCTCAGCCTTCTCCATGTCCTGAGTAACCAGTCTCCTCTTTACTCCAGGAGAGGGCCTACATTCTCCCTGGCTTTCGTTTTATCCCTGATGTACCTATAGAAGCTTTTCTTGTTGCCCTTCAGGTCCCTGGCCAGACTTAATTCTGTCAGGGCTTTAGCCTTCCTTACGTGATCCCTGGCTGCTTGAACAATCTCTTTGTATTCCTCCCAGGCTAGCTGTCCTTGCTTCCACCCTCTGTAGGGTTCCATGTTGTTTTTCAGTTGGTCCAGGAGCTCCTTGTTCATCCATGCAGGCCTCCTGATGTTTTTGCCCAACTTCCTCTTTGGGATGCATTGCTCCTGAGCTTGGAGGAGGTGCTCCTTGACTATTAACCAACTTTCCTGGGCCCCTCTTCCCTTCAGGGTACTTTGCCCAGCAGATACCTGAAGAGGCCAAAGTCTGCTCTCCTGAAGTCCAAGGTAGAGAGCTAGCTGCACACCCTTCTTGCTGCCGTAAGGATTTTGAACTCGCCATTTCATGGTCACTGCAGCCAAGGCTGCCCTTGAGCTCCACATTCCCCTCCTTGTTGGTGAGCACAAGGTTGAGCATGGCACCTCTCCTTGTTGGGTCCTCTATCACTGGCAGGAGGAAGTTATCATCCACACATTCCAGGAACCTCCAGGATTGCCTGTGTCCTGCTGTGTTGTTTTTAAGATGTATTTAGGTTTCAAAATTAGAAAGCTGGATTTAATAGTTACTTCATTTTAGAAACTATATATATATATATATGGTCAAATGAGAAATAAACCCAAAGGAAGTGCTTTCTCTTAGATATCAATATATCCCTTGAATATGCATGTATTGAAGTGGTTGGCTGAGGGCTCTGAATATGCAAGATATTTGTGGTGGGCTGTTTTAAAATTTGCATTGTCTGACTTGTACCAGTATTCTCAGTCTCTAGGATTAGGGAAAGCCTAAACTGAGGAGAGGTAAGACTCTTCATGGGAGCCTAAACCTGTAGAAGTCTGTTTTTTTGTCAGTAGAGAAATTTATAGTCCAATCCTGAAATGGTTCTAATGTGTTCTCAGATGTAACTCTGAAGTTCTACCTCTAAAAACATGTATGTTATTACAACCACCAGATTTCTCTCTTGATTTCACTTTGAGGAGTGAAAACAAGAGTGAGCCCAGGGAAGCAAGATACTGTTGGTTTGTTTTGGTTTTTTTGTTTCTTTTTTTTGTTTGTTTGGTTTGTTTTTTTTGTTTTAGAATCAGTACAGCCTATTTTACTGAGGACATGAGGGACCATTTTAATGTCTCATGTCTCAAAAGGCAGAGCTGCAGTAGGTATGACCAGCTTTTTGCCCTTTAATTGTGGATTTGTAGGGCAGTTTATCAACCTAAACTTGTATTTATCTTGGTCGTATTTGTTATTCTGTATGATGTGTTCTACTCAGAGGCTTTCTGAAGGTGCACGAGAAATAAAGGCTGTCTGCTTGCCTGGCTTGGAAGGAGCATGAAACCCTGGCATTGGCATGGTGTGTGACACTCATGACTGTCCCCTCTCCTGCAGCCATGCTGAAGCTGAAAGATGGGCTCAGGATAAAACGGGTGGGTAGCTGTGGGTGTGGTGAGGTAAAGGAAGAGGGCAGAAAAGAAGCTGGAAGTGATAGACACAAGTTTTCTGAATGCCCCAACCTATCTGGCCTTGGAATGGCTGTCCATGCTGGACCAAAGTGATGACCTCATTAAGCTGAATGTGTAAGTAGGGCTGAGAGTCCCAGCTTCTAGGAGAGTTTTCACTATTTTGGTGGCTGTTGATGCTGGAATTTGGTTATTTTTGTCTTCAAGATGTGTTATGTGACACAACCACAAATAATAATATGCGGTTATTAGGCAATTTTTATATAGGTAGGGCTCTATGAATAGACATCTGAAATAAGAAATCTCTTCCCAACTCCAGAATTTTTATTCTCACTCCCAATAAAGCAGCCTAGGTGCTTTTCCTCAGTAAGGAGGATTTTTTCCCCTTGCCTTAATATCCTATGTTTCCTTTGCATTAAAGTACGCAGGTGTGTGTTTTGAGGTAACAAAGCCAAAATTTGGTAAAGGTGAGTTCAAAGTGTTTTGAATGATTTGATCTTGAAGGCTCACAAGAGTGTGTAGGGTCTTCAGGATGAATGTTCCCTTTTCTGATGGAAAAGGGATTGGCTTATTTTTCAGTGTCTAGCTATTATATGGAAAGACTGAGTTTTATTCTGGCTCATGGTGTATCCTTGTTGTTTGCCCTGTTGTCTCTAGACATTGAATCTTCCAGAAGATGCATAACTACATCTGTGATTCTAAGTTTGACTCAGGCAACATTAAACAGCCTGATGCTCCTTCTTAAGCTGTTTTGGAAAGAATAATTTATTTCAGAGATCTTTGTGAAATCTTTTTCTTCTCAGAAATAAAATATTTTTGACACTTAAGGCTGCTAGCAGAAAACAGCTGTTCCTACAGCAGAGCTGTGAAGAAATGCTTATTCACTTAACACCTGACCTGCCTTTTAAACAGCTGCCTGTATGTATAAACTCACCAAAAAGGAATGTAAAGATACTCATATCTCCTTTTCTCAGAACGCCCTTCAAATCTTACACTAGAGAAAATTAATAAATACTCTTTTGTAAATGGTTAATAGGACTGCATTAATTACTTCCCTTTCCCAGTCACCATGCTCTTTTGCAATAATCTATTTTCAAGCGGTATTTGTGAGCCTGATGAGGGTGTCATTGCAAGGGCAAGGGTACTGTACTGAGTCTGCACTGTGCAGGTGTGGCTTTTCAAGAATGTGTGGCTTTGTCCTGGTTCTATGCCGGTCACTGCATGATTGAAATAAATGGGAACAGAGTGAGGAGCACACCAAGTGCTTTTGAAAATCACATGCTGCTTTGTTAAAGCCTGGGGCCGCCACAAGTGAGACACTGCGAAGTGCAGCTACCTAGAAAATGTAGCCTCCCTTTTAGAAGAAAACTTAAAATACCCATGTGAAGGCTAAATGCTTCCTATTGTGCAGGACTGCTCAAATAATGTGAAAAGATGGCAAAATGGCATCTGTCCAGAGGCAAAAAGTGGAATGAAGCCTTTGTGGATAGTATACAGCAATGCTCACTGTCTTGCAGGGACTTGGAGATGCTTCACTTTGAGCCCTCTGCTCAGACATCACCTGATGTGGAATGGCACTCGTACAGCAGTGATCTGCAGGATTGAGCACAGCAGTCAGATAACAGTAAACTCTTACCTTAAGTCCTGGGCCAGTGATTTGCTGCCTGAAGCAACTAACTGAGCCCTGAGGGCAGGCTGTAGACCTTCCTGGGTCTTTGAGCCTTAAATCTGTTGTGGTTTGCCAACATGTGTGGCGGAAGGGGCTGTTTGAAGGCTGCTGGGATGGCAACAGTGCTGTGTTTGCAGGAGCACTGCAGGGAAGAAATGAACAGATCTCTCTTCCTTGCAGTGCTAGGAGGTGAAAGTGCTGGTTTTCAAGTGGAAATTTGTCAATTTTATGCTGGTTGCCTTTTCCTTTGTGTTTATAAGGTTGGGTCAGTAGTTGCCACAGGACTGTGTTAGCTCCTCCATGTGGCTGTGATGGACTGTAGTGAAGGGCTTATTCTTCCTTTTCTCTGGTCTGCTGTCCCTGCTTACTGCCATCGACCTTTGTCGCAGCTCTCAAGATTGCCATGGCTTTGCTTGGGATTTCTCAGGCAGAAATATGGCTTTGCACTGTGTAGTACCAGCACATCAAATCCAGTATCTACGCACCCATCTCCCTAATTCCTCTTTCCACCTCTGACATCCATGATCAGCCTGTCACCCAGAGGTCTAACGTGTCCTACCCGCACTGGAGTTGCTGCCCTGGAGCCATGGCACTTACTGGGGTGTGAGTGGTGGATCATGGAGGTTTCTCAGCAGTCATGGCCCAGCTGCAGCTTCTGTGCTGCCAGTGGCCAGCAAGCCTGGCCAACTGACCACCTTTACAGCTCTCTGCAGTAACCTGAAGAGGAAAACAGGTACTCTCTGGGTTTCCTGAACGTACATTTTTCCTGTGCTTGTCTCACAAGTCTTGGTGCCTTCCCTCTTAGCAAGAGCTGCCTTTACTTGTTTATCTCCAGGGTCTAAAGGTGGATTCTTCCCTCTGCCAGCTGATGCTTGTCAGACAGAAGCCTACTCTGCCTGCCCTTTCCAGCTCTTTCCAGGAGTCTTCTCTGGCTGGCTATGTCTACGCCAGTGTGCCTGTGGCTTCTCAGAGAGCTGCTCGAAGAGGTTGTGTCCCCCTAGACAAAAAAAAAAACGACAAAAAAACAAAACAAAAAAAAAACCCAAACAGCAGTGTGGGGAAGTAAAAGGCTTTTTATGGCTATGTCTGAGGAAGGGGTTTGCTTTTTCAGAGTAGGTGTCTGCTTTCACAGCTGTGAGGGGGAGAAGCCGGCAAAGCATATGTGAAGTCACACCTTGGGGTGTCACAGGGGCCTCTCACTACTTGCTCTTACGTTCCTGCCTTGACATGACCACAGGCAGTTTTATAAAGTGAAGGCAGGGCTAATAACCAGCCTCTCTCTGATTTAAGCCTGTAAGTAGCCATGCTAACTGAGTTAATAAGCAGTCATCTTGATAAGTATCATTAGTGTCTGTGGATGAAAGAGGACTGCAGAATCGTTGCCACTTAGGGCTTGTCTGCCTTGACTTATGGTCAGTGTTCCCACCCCTGTGACCAACAATGTTTCCAATAATATTGCCTGCTTTGTTCTGTCCTCTGTCCTTTACTGTCGTCTTCTCACTTTTTTTGTTCAGTGAATCTACTCTATGTTAACATTTCCTCCTTTGTAACCAAATTATCAGAGCCTTATCTTCAGTGCTGCTGTTGTCAGTCTCTAATCAGGCTGCTCTTGGTACTGCTGCACTTGCTTTTGCAAGCATAACGGCTGTTCATGAAAGGAACACCTGAAGATTTGTGAGCCGGACTTGTAAAACCTGGCATCCTCAATGGATACAGTAAACTTGAATTGCCGAAAGTCAGAGGAGGTTAGATGCTGATGTAAACATTTACTTGCTCTATACCTCAAAGCTTTTGCCCCACTCTAGGAGAAGTTTGAGAATAAGGTGGGGTGCCATACATGAGTGAGAACAGCAGGCGGAAAGCAAGGGTAGCTGTTGTACAGCTGGCACGTGGTCCCCTCATGGGGTTTGCTCTTGTAGTCTTGTGCTGTGCAGGTGCAGAGCACAGCGCTTCCCACACCTTTGCACACAGTAGTCTCACGTAGTCTGAATGCAAGACACAACAAGCATGTAATGCCTTCTCCGAGGCGCTTGGCAAGGAGGACAAAGGTAGCAGTGGCGAAATTGTGGGGCTCGTATCGGACAGGGTGGTTTCAACTGCCTACGTGTTGTGCGTGTTGTACGCCTGGCCGTGCCGGAGATTGTCTGCAGTCACAAAGGTGTGTTCCTGAAACTGTCTTCAGCCTTTGCCTTCTCCCTGTGAGCCTTCCTCTGGTGTTACTGCTGACAAACCACAGCCTGTAGAGGTGGTGTGAGTGAAGCCACAGAAACAGTTTTAGCTGGCTGGGTTAGGTCATCTTTTCAAAAGCACCTGATAGCTTTGAAAAGCCTGTATTTTGCTTAAGTGGTTTATAGAGTCTGATTTCTTCCACTCCCAGACTCCAGATGTTGTCTGTAGCAGCTGTGAGCGTGAGATGCCCGGGTGGTCGGAGTTCAAAGTGTGCAGAGAGAAATCAGAGACTCATTCTTGGGGGCTTTAAAGGAGAGAGGAAGAGGCAAAAAGGCCCTGACAAACAGCATGATTTTCACTTCCCCAGTTACCAGTTTCCAAGTGGCAGAATCGCACTTCCACTGGGGATGATGTTTCCTGGAAAAGCTGGTGAGTGTACTAGTGCTGCTAATAATGGTAAAAACATCTAACAGCTAAGACTATGAAGTTGTGCTGACAAAATAAGGAGAAACCTTCATAAGGGGATAGAGAAACCTTGGGTGTACTTCTCTTAGTGCACTTTGATTGCAAGCATTTCAATTGCTGCATTTTGTTTTTTCTCTTTTCCGCTTTCCAGTTTCATTAAAACACTCAGATGTGTTTTAACACTCATCTGACTTCATCAGGACTGAAATCATAAAGCTCATAACAGCCTAGGTGTCCATACACAGAAACATCTCTGGGATGTACCGATGGAGACCGGGGAATCGACAGTCTGCTGAAGTTTCCTACTTGATGTGTAAAAATCTTGTCAGGGAGTTTGGTGACCCACTGTTATTTACTTGTTTTCTGTAGAGTGATTTAATGAAATGCTGGTAACTGATAAGTCTGGGCCGTAGAGTGTTTGCCATTTTTCTCGTACCCATTGAAGGCAGTAGCAGTTTTTTTAATGGAATTTTTGGCTGTTGAATTAGCCTGCTGTAAGTGCTAATACTGTTCATGTCACCTTGTTTAGATGGTTAATGGGTTGCTGTAATTCACCTCCAAAAGGAGAGAACTCAGCTCCTTTCCTGTAAGAATTAAAGCTTTTCAGTATTCAGAGGACAAAAATATTATATGTGTGAAGTTCAGGTTGCTATTGGTGTCTGACTGAATATTCAACTGCCTTGTGGATTAAAATGTTGTATCTCACACTTCTCATTTTAGATCTTGGTTGCACAATGCTCAGGCATCCTCAGTGTGGATGTGGACTATACTAACAAGCATGTCAATATGAAGAAATTGGCTCATCTGTCCTCAGACTTGCCAGCTGGTAGCATTTAACCCAGAGGAATTTCTTACCAGCAATTTTCTCCCTTTCCTGTGTTTCTACCATCATCTCCTTATCTGGGCAAGCTACTAAGACACTTATTTTAAAAAGTCAATGAGCACTTTCCTAGCAGAAAGCAACAACCAAGATGTGCAAATGCTCTGAGTTGCGTATTGTCAAGCTGGGGAGGCAATGAGGAGTTTTGGCCAGGTGTCCAAGCAGCCTGAAATCTCTTGAAACTCTTCCAAGCCACAGCTTCTCACCAGCAAAGAAATCCAGATTTTGCCACTGGAGGTGTAACCTCGGGGCTGATGGTTTCTCTGTCGTTTTCAGACAGTAGAAGTCATCTGGTGCTGTTCCTGTACATCCTGGTACCCATATGGCTGAAGGATCTGCCACAGCCTCTAGCAAAAGCCTGTCTTGCAAGCAACTGGAAGCTGTACATAGAAAGGGTGTACCAACTCTCTGATACACTTACTAGGGGTAGGAAAGCTAATTAGTAACTCACTGCCTTTGCATTCTAATCAGTGTGGTATAACTGAGTACTTTGTGCTTCCAGCAGTTGCAGACACTGAAGATCTTGTACAGCTTTCCAACACTGGGGGGACAAAGTGTAAGACCTGTTTTATAAATAGTGAAGCTATGGACTGAAGGTGGGCTTTTCAGGGATTTTTATTCTTGGCTCAGCTTTACTGCCATTTCCAAACCTTCAAGCTAAGAGCACTGACTGTCAGAAAGCTGAGTTACAGAAACATATAGCACCTGTCCTCAACTTTTTCTGGAGTGTCTATGAGAACCACAAACAGACAGGAAAACACAAGAGCAGTGCTGGGAACCAGCCGTGTCACCATTCAGAAAAGGGCTGTCCTGAAGGCATTTTGCCTGAACCTCATTTTTTGTTCCAATGTGTATTTTATGAAAAGATCTAACAAGGTTGAGACCGAAAGAATTCAAACCTTGATGTCTGTTTATGTTGAGATCGATGAGTTAAAGTGGACAGAAGAGAGAAATGAAAATTGGAACTCCACCAGATGTGAAGAACTGATAAATTGCTTCTGAGCATTGGTGCTGTTCTGAGACAGCTGATGGCTTCAGAAAGAAAAGATTGGGTCAGTGTGTACTTCTTGGAACTCGAGGTTTTTGTTTGTTTTCTGAAAGTTTTATGACATGGTGAAACACTGTATTGCATAACTTCTTCAGCCCTTCCCTGTTGCTTTCAGGATTTTGTTCTGCTTAGTTTTGTGTATAATTGTGCCTGTTTAAGCTCCATTTGACTGGTTTTATTAATCTATTACTGAAGACATAATACTAAGAATAAACTTCATTCTTTGCACCCTTCATCTCATTGCTGTGATCATCTCTTCTAAGGAATGAATAATGGTATTGTGATGCTCTGGAAATTAAAACTAATGTGTACCAACCACTCAAACACTTCCTATTTTGATGTGAGGGAGAGGTGGGAGGTCAACAAAGACGTAATTGTCAGATGTTTTTGATAATACTACCCGTGTTAGCAGGGAGACGGTACATTTGGTGGCTTGGCAAGCCTGGCAGTGAACTGGGACCCTTGTTGGACTGCCTGGGCAGTCTATGCCCCCCAGGGAAAGCTGGCTCTTTTCTGTCTCTGGAAAGAGATGTGTGTGAGCATGTAAAACTTACTGTTTGGTGTTTACATTTTTTCATTACTTTGCAGGCAAGCTGCAATTGACAGGGTCTAGGAATGTACTGTAGTGAGATGGGCCATATGTATACATTTCTAAAGGCAAAGACCTTCAGCTCCAAGATGGGCATATTTTTTCTGTCTGTGGTCACCCAGTGAGTTCCAGGTGAGGCTGTTCTCTGCTTCTTGGGTGAGCACTGCTGACACTGGAGGCTTTCAGTGACAGGGCAGCCTTTCAAAACAAGCTGGTATTTATTAGTCCCCTGGGATGACACATAGACCAAGGTCAGGTTTGTGTTGCCAAATTAAACTTAAGATGGAGTCTGTGGGGACTGAAGCAACCACTCTGGATTTCTAAACCTGTTGGATGTCCTCTCTGTGTCCCAATGTGCCCTTGCTAGGTAGTCCTTGCCAGAGCGTCCTGGTACCTCAGGGCACTTTTTCTCCAGTTGCAGTACTGCTGTGGTCAGAACCCTGCCTCCTCCAGTTCCTGATGCTGATCTTTGATTACTGGAGTCTTCTGTCACCTCCTCAAGGTGGTCTGGTGGCTCGGAGCAGGTCACGGTATCACCAGTGTCTATATGTATTGAGGCAAATACTGCTTTCCCAGGAAACAGATTAGCTCAGTCATGCCTGCAGGTAGCCAAGCTCAGTCTCCATTATGGATACCCCGGCATCCCATGTTGTCAGCATCTGTTGTTTTGTCAGACTTGTGTTGTCCCCTGGAGCGTTGGGCAGTGTGCAGGGACCAGCTTTGGAGGAAGAGCAGGCTAGTGAATTTGTGACCAGTTTTAAGAATTCAGGCGCTCTGGATAATGGCCAGTCTCAGTGCATCCTGGCCAGCAAGCTCATAGGAAAGTGGTGGGTTCACGAATCAAAGGGATTTCCTGTGGAGATGAGGACAGGTTCATCCCTCTCTTCTTTTGATGGTGGAATCCTCTCCCGCAGGAGCTTTAGTTTTGGACCTTTAGGTCCCAGTACAGAAACATGCTTGATTGAACTTAGGTGGTGTGTCAAGCACGTTGCAGCGGGTATTTTTTTTTGTCTTGCTGGCTGGCTGAGAGGAAGAGACCACAGCTGTGTGTCCTGTTGAGATACCTTGTCTGTCATTTGTGATTGACCTTGACCAGCTCATACAGCCCCTTGTTGTTTAGAGCTCAAATGTAAAAATAGGCTCCCTCAAGTATACATGCAAATTTACATAAAACAAGCCAGCAAGCAGTGCTACAGTTGGATGCTTGCGGGCCCAAGTGTGGAAACTGCGTGTGTAAATTGAGTTACCGCCCTCCAAGCCTGTCTGTGTCTTTGCAGAGGGTTGGCAGTGGGACTGGGTGGAATTGTCCTGCTGAGAAGAGCTGCAGGGCAAAGGGCGTTACTAGATGGCAGAGCTAAAGGATGGCTGGACGGTGGGCCCAGTCCTCAAGTGCTCCTGGATGTTTGTGTGCTTGTTATGCTTATTACTTATAAACTGCACCTCCATTGCCATTGATTATTTCAAGTGAAACGAAACACGTGCTCAGGTAGCATTTTCCTCTGTTAGAATACATGTTTAAGTAATTGTCACCTCTCCCTTCCATAACATCCATCAGGCATTCTTCTCCTTCTCATTTTCTGACTCCCAGACTTAGAAGGCAAGCCCTCCTAGGGGCGCCGTCCTTTTAAATTCGTTTAAGACATTTAGGCTGATCAGTATGCAGGTTTTGGTGCCTTGTACGTTAATAATTTCTGGATGCCCGTGCTGTGGGGTATCATTTTCATAGAATGACATGTAACTACCCTTGCCTCTCATGTTGCAGGCAAGTGAGACTTTAATAAAACTGATCACCGCCTTGTAGCGTACTGGGTGAAATCTTTCTTCATCCACCTGAAGCGCTTGTATTTATTCAGGGAAGAAAAAAGATGACCAACTTTGCTTCTGTATGGCTTGTATTTTTCCATCAGATATGTGGCATTTCCAGTGTTTTCTCGCAAAACAAGACTTCTTCACGTTCATTTGTAAAAACTCCATGTAATGAATAATGTCTTGTTGTTGATGCTGTAAGAGTAGTTGTCAAACCTACTTCAATTGCCTAACGTGATGTAATGATGAAAAATCAATTGTGGGTGATCTTCCAGAGGACTGAGTGATTTTTTTTTTTTTCTTTTTTCCCTCTTCTATTCTTCTGCAAGGCCTTCTAGTTTTGCTTCATTTTTATGGGACTTTTTAATGAGTCTCTGACAGGGGCGGTAACAGGTTGATGGGTTCAAACCTGTTCTAAGCTTAGCACTGGGAATGTAACGCATACGGTTTCACACATCAAGCAATAAAGCAAGGGGTGGATGGGTTGATTAGCTGTGTAGATGACTTGTCTTCATTGGACGTGAGAGCTGTGGAAGGTCAAATATGTTTTACAGGGTCTGCCAACTTCTGGGTCCTGGCTGATCCCCACATCAAAACTGAGTGAGAAGGCCTCAGATGTGGGAGTCTTGTGGTTCCTAAATAACCTGATAGGTTTTCCTGTATCTTAAGGCTGTCTGTGTGTAGACTGCCATTGTGCTTGGGGGCACGTACCTGCTTTTCTCCTATGATTTGCAGACCACATTTCCAGAAGAGCTCAATAGCCACATGTTTTCAGTGAAACCTGGTGTTTTCCTCTTGTAGGAAGTGTTTTAAAATTAAATTGGTGATCAGGACACCCATCTTAATGGCTTTGCGTACAGATTTGCCTAAATCTGATGTCTGCACATCACTGTGAGATGAATCCTGTGACCAGAGAAGTTTTCTGTTTTCCTTAGAGCAAATCGGAGCCCTGGCTGGGCAGCACATTGTGCACGTGGCCTGTGGAGAGTCTCACAGTGTGGCGCTCAGCGACCAGGGCCAGCTCTTCTCCTGGGGCGCCGGCAGTGATGGACAGTTGGGTCTCACCACTATAGAAGACGCAGTGACGGTACCAAGGTAAATTTTTAGGAGGTTCAGGTTTCTTTAAGGCAGCTCCTCGGAGGCGGTGCATCAAGGGTTGCTCACCTTCCAGAGTGCTGTTTTCACTCAGAGGGGCAGCAATTGGTCACTTCTCACATAGGGATGTAAGGGTGATGCCACCTCCTTTTCCATACTGAACTGGTGCTCCCTGGGATTCAGAAAAGTCCTCAGGAGGTTTGGACAGGACAGGCCTTCTGCCTGTGGGTACCTGGGATATGGAAAAGAAACTCAGAGCATGCTTGGCTTCCTCAATGGAAAATGCCACCGTGTTTTGTACAGAGCAAGGAGGTGCACAAGGGAAGACCCTAAAATAGAAATGCTGTGTGTGATATCCATCTCTATTCCAGTCCCTAGGAAGTCCTCTGAGATAGGAGATACATTTCAAGAACGGGTAAAAAAAATCTATGGCTGTGTAAACTGGCTCCTCGGCTCTGAAAGTCTTTTGCAGTGTTGCCTGTTAGCAGCAAAGCTACTAAGCCAGCCGACTCCAATTCTGAGTAGTGAATGTTGCTCAGAAACTTTAAGGTAGTGCTCAGTTTTCTTAATTCACTTATTTAGTGTTTCTTGCCTGTGTCAGAGCACTAATATGGTTAAGTGCAAGGACGTGTAGATGGAGGCAGTGGCCAGTGCCAGACACCAAGCCTCCTCCATCCAAAGCGGTTCACAGATGATAGAGCTCAGCTTGTCACCATAATAAAGATAACTGATCTCTTTGTACTTAATGATGTTGTACCATGCTGCATTAGTAATCGACGTAGTCTCTCTCATATTTGGTCTGCCACTGCAGATCCAATGCAGAGCAGAAGTTTGGGGTGTCTATCTAAGGTGGCTGTCATTGTTGAAACAGTATCTAAAGGAAAAGAATTTCAGTCACCAAACATTAATGTTTGAGCTGAAGGGCTCTGCAGGAAGACATTCCTTAACATACAGGTGGATCCCATCTAACAGAGGGAGACAGGCTCACATGTGAATGTGATAGTGCCATTTAAAAAATAACAATTTTGTGAAATAACTTGAACCTTTGACATGCCATTCTTTTGGTGCTGTAACTCGTAGGAACTGCTAGGCCCCTGACAGCATGAGAAGATCTTGATGCCTGAGAAAGAATAATTAGAGAGACCCCAAGAACCAGCTATTTTCACCATTTCCAGATGGCTGGATTCAGCAGTAGAGCAGTAAACATAGTTGGAGTTAGTAGTCAAATGTCTAAAGATCTCCACAGATTTGCATCTATTATGTATGGATCTGTATCACCTTCAAGACTCCGTTCCTCAGTCTCAAAACCATAGGTTGTGTGTATGTGTAGAATGAATATCTGAATGGAAATAATAATTTCAACCTAGGGTGATACTGTATTTGTGGACACTTAGTCTAAAATAGTGTCTTCTTCCTTAGGTTGATAAAGAAATTGAACCAACAAACGATACTGCAAGTTTCCTGTGGAAATTGGCATTGCCTGGCTTTGGCAGCAGGTACTGTAACATTCCTTATTTATTACCAAGATTTGGGCTGTTAATTTGCAGTGTCCAAGATTGTACATTTCTGTGTAATAAACCAAGGACATCCCTGTCCCAGCTGCTTTCACGCCAAATGGGAGGCTATAAAATGGATCAGATGCCGTGAATGTTGAAGAAGAGCTTTGCCAGTACTGAAACGAAAGAAAATATTACACACAGGCCACCCACTGTCTCACTGGTGAATGATGGCAGGAACACTTAAAAGCTTTCCATCTTGATGTTGTAAATGTGTGTAATTAATTTATTTGTGTGAAAATTATCCTTAGCTCTTACTCTTTTGTATGCAACATGTGGACCATTCTTTGTTATGCTTTTAAGTTACAGCAGTCTGATGTTCTATTTTGCACTTAGTTGTACGTCTGTTTATTTACCCAGTAGCTTCAAACTGTGCTTTTCTGCATTCTTTCAGCAAAGAACGTCTTGCTTGATTTTTCCATCGTGAGGCTTGCATGGGAGTGAAGCCTCCAGCACCGTTTTTTGTTCATTTTGACAAATTCGCTTTTCTATAGACTAGCTTTTACTCACTGTTCTCTTTCTTTCCTTGTTTCAGATGGCCAGTTCTTCACATGGGGGCAGAACAGCTATGGTCAGCTGGGCTTGGGTAAAGAATGTCCCTCCCAAGCCAGTCCACAACGTGTCAAGTCTCTTGATGGGATCCCTTTGGCTCAGGTTGCTGCAGGCGGAGCCCACAGTTTTGCCCTCTCTCTCTCAGGAGCTGTGTTTGGCTGGGGGAAGAACAGCTCAGGACAGCTGGGACTAAGTGATGAACGAGGTATTAAAATTATGCTCCTAGGTGAAAGAAGGATGGACTTTTTTTGGCCTAGTGTCTCTTTTCACACTGACAGTATATTTTTACTGAGCAGATATGTAACCTTTAGCAGCTCCTCTTGGGAGGAGAGGGAACAGAAACAGCCTCTGATGGACTCTACAGGCTTTTCGTACTTAGTAGGAAAAGAAACACTTTTCCCCCTTGTGGACGTTAGTGGAAGTGAGGAAGGTCAAAAAGTAAGATCTGTCAAATGTGAGTGTCGCCATACAGACATTGAAGCAAGTGCTCATGTTCTCTCTTCCTCTTCTCAAAAATTTCTTGTCCATATTTTATTTGAAGTTGATGTGGAGCAAGGGCTCTCCCTGCAGAGCAGCAAACTGAACCCATGCCCTTGTTTCCAAACATGTTTTTGACTGGTGAGCAACTGTGTGCTACAAAATGATGACAACACAGAGTGCCTTGGCATTGTAAAATGTTCTCTAGTTTATTGGTTGCACAATTTTCCAGATGCACAGGGCAGATGGTCATTTTTTTTCAGGTGGCCATGTTCAGTGAAGCCTAGCCATCAACAGGCTTGAAGACAGGTTTATAAATGAGGTGAAGAGTGGGTATGACATTGCCGCTGGTCTGAAAAGCCCAGATCTCCCCTGCTTTTTGTTAACACATTCTTAACTTTTTTGCAAAAGCAAGGGAGATAAAGATTTTCTTTGGAGCTTCAAATCAACCTCTTAATAGTTTTCTGTGTAGTTGCTGAGTAACTTTAAATATCTAGCAAGTTACTGAGTGTGGGTGTGATACCTACCATGCACGGACAATTTATTTTGCATGAGTGAGTACATGAGGTGTATATATTTGTCAATGTTCGGTTGCATAATGTAGTAGCATATAAATAATGTGTGTTGCAAGAGAAGCATTATCTCACATTTTGTGTACCTGTAATAGAACGATGCATTTTGACAGCTCCTCCTACCAACTGAAATATCTATTTAAAGCGATTACTCAAAACCAGCCAGTAGTTTGGCAAAGGATGCTCAAATGTTGTATGCATCATTTCGTCTTGCTTTACACTTTGAGGAATATGAAACACAACTATAAGATTTGTTGCATATCTTGTGTTCTCTCAAAAATGCTCCAGGTCTGTTCTCTTGTACTATATGTAAGCTAGAGCTGATCTTGTATGAGAGCAGCCATGTTCTTTGCATGTGGACTGGCCGATAAATGCTTCTAATTTCAACAAACTGCAGTTTATATGTGAGAGGCTTGCTTTGCCGTGGGGCTGGTCTTAGATGAACGTATAAGGAGCGTCTGCTTGTGGGACTGTGTTGGCCAGGGATCATACTCAATACGTGACACTGTAGTAAATACTTGGTATTTATGGTATGTGAATCATGGCAAGACAGAGTCAATTATACTTAGTGAACATGAACAGCAAAATCTACAAACGTGAGTATTCTGCAGCACTGTTATTTAAACAATTATGCTGTAGAGATAAGAAGTGTTATACCTGTCAAAGTAGAGATCAGAATGCTAAAATGCAGAACAAAGTAAATGAAAAATGTACTCATTTCTAAATCCGTGAAAATGTGACCATTTTCCTTTCACAACCTAGAAAAAAAGCACCTGTCAGATCCTTGGGTAAGAGTCTTAAAAAATGGAAAACTTCTGTAGGTAGGAACCTGATTTTTTTTTGTTGGTATGAAGTAAACATCTGCTTCCCTTAATATCTAACTGTTTTGGGGTGCCTACTGTTCCTTGAAATGCTCAGCTTTTTTTTATTTTTGCACTAGTAAAACATGTAACCTCGCTTAGTGTGTTCATCCTTGGAAGACTCACTTTTAATAATTAGAATGTCAGAGTGAAGGAGAAAAACATCATTTAATGGTTGGCAGAGATTAGCCTTTGCAAGTAGGAAGATCTTCTTAAAGGATGACAAGAGAAGGAAGGCTAGACATTTAAATACACCTTGGGATTCAGCTTGCCATGGGTTTTGTGCTGGTGTCTTCCACGTGTCACAATGTTCTGTATGGAAAAGGTCTAAGCAAGTTTCAGAAACAAATGTTTGCAGTTGTCACTGAGGAGTCTGGCTGGAGCATGAGGCTGAAGGTGAGTGTAGCTAGGCTGCATTCATCATACCTCCCAAACCGCAAGTGCATGTTGAATTTATACAAGATTCTGAATAATTTCATTCTTGCTCTGGACAATTTTCTTTGAGCCAGGACAATTTTTTAAAGAATTTGAGGAGGAAGGCAGCAGTGAAGTACTCAAGGATGTGATTTTTTTCCCCACAGTTGTTAAAGCTTCTACTGCACACATAGACCACATCTGAAAATGAGACTGGTTTTCTCAGACATTTAGGTTTGTGTTTATGAAACAGTTTCTTTATTTTCTTTGTCTTCAATGCAGACCGAGAATCCCCTTGTCATGTGAAGCTGTTGCGGTCTCAGAAGGTTGTTTACATCAGCTGTGGAGAGGAACACACCGCAGTTCTGACAAAGGTAAAGACCCTAACCTGGGAACCCTGGCTGCTGTCTCGCCTGCCTGATGGTTTCACATTAGTTTCCTAGGTAATGGTAGAAAAGAACAGATTGACTGAACCATATTCCAACCCAGTAAAATAAACTAAGTGGAAAGTATAGTATTATTATAGTTTATCCTGAGATCCATTGCCAACATGATCCATTGCTGTCTTTGAAGACAATAAATAGTAAAACTCAGGTGAATTGCTTGAAGAAATTAGCTTTGAGCAAAAAAAATATGACAAAACATACATCCATAGGGGTGAAAATAGCATTTTGTTGGAAGATAAAAAGAGAGTGATACTGTGCATCAGAATAAAATGCAAGTCAAAACAAGTGGGTGTTTAAATTAAACATTGTAGTTGCTCACAGCATTTGCAAGAGATTTTCAGTTCCAAACTGAACCTGCTCAGTTCTTGCCTTGCCTCTACCACTTCCTAGATGTTGCTCCTTTTTTTTGGGTGCCTCAGTGTTTTCCACTGTAAAATGAATTAAACAGCTGGCTTTAGGATTCCTGTGGGAAAAACAGCGTTGTAGAAGGTCAGTTCTGTAGAAGCTCTTGTTCAAAGAAAAAGGTCACAGTCTTTTTGGTCAGCAGCTGACAGAGACGGGTGTAAAGTATTGTGGAAGTGGATGCTACTCAGCCATATTTAAACCTGCTGGGATTTCACATTTGTCTGGTGGTGGTGGGGGGAAGCTTGTCTAATATAGACATACTTAGAGATAATTCTATTAGTCTCTGATGGGTGGCAAAGTAGCCATTTGGAAGCTGCATTAGCATAACCCAAATTTATTTTCTGAATCCTTTGAAAATCCCCAGCCATCTCTGTCTAAGCTTGGGCTTGTACTGAAACTGGAGTTGGAGAGATACTGATGGGTTATGGGTCCCTAAATGGAGAATATGCTGTTTGATTTGCTAACAGAGTGGAGGGGTGTTCACGTTCGGTGCAGGTTCCTGCGGACAACTGGGACATGACTCCATGAACGATGAAGTGAACCCCCGAAGAGTTCTTGAGCTGATGGGCAGCGAAGTATCCCAGATTGCTTGTGGCAGGTGAGTCCTGTCTGCAGGCAGAAATTTTCTTTGGTGGAGGTTAGTGCTGACACTGAGTCTTGTGAATAGGGGGAATAGTCCTGCTTCTGCATCCTACGTGTCAAAGCAAAGTTAATTTAAATTTTACTTCCCATGAGAATTTTAAGGCTCTCTAAAGGAAGTTGTTTTTTAATTGAGGTTGTTTCCTGTGCTGTAACTTGGTAAAAGTTACTTTTCCATCTTAATAATTCAGCAAGACTTTAGAGCAGCAGCCCCTTTTGTAACAAGTTTCCAGCCTCTTTCATGAAAAGAGAGCTAGTAACTCTAGTGCTGAGTTGTTGTCTTTTGGTATGTGCAGGCTTAGCCAATGACTAAGCTAATCCCGTCTGTGAGCCTGATACCAGCGTATGCTGGCACATGCTGCTCTTTGTCACTTCCACCTAAAGCACACCATCCCATAAACTGGTGCCATCAGGTGGCAAAAGCTGAGCATTGGTGCTAGTGTAGAGATGCTGCTTTGCACCAGCTTCTGACCTAGGGGAACTGAGAATAAGTTTTAGGCTGTGTTTGGGTTTTTTTTTTCTCTCTTTCTTCTAATTGTTAAACAAGGCCGAAACTTTGTACCTGTCTCTGTTACAGACATCACACTTTAGCCTTTGTGCCTTCTTCAGGAATGATCTATGCATTTGGCTGTGGAACAAGAGGCCAGCTGGGAACGGGGCACACTTGCAATGTTAAGTGTCCCTCTCCGGTGAAGGGTCACTGGGCAGCTCACAATGGGCAACTCTCAGGGAAACCTGGTACGTATGTGTGATTTGGAGTTGCAAATGGATGTAAACAATTTCATTTCACCCATGGCTGTCTAAAGACATCTTGACATTGTTCTGTGGAAGTTCTTGAAACAGCAAAAGAAGCCCATGCTCCTGTCCCAAATGCACTATGGGAATTACTGGGTGACCCTTGCTCTCTCTGTTAATGTGTGCCCTCTCCCTTTCTCTTTTCATGGCAGAACTCAACATCTGATGGTTTTGAGCTTTCATGAAATTGTACTAATAGTGATTTCTGAGGGCTTTGGTTTCTCTTTAAAACCCCCATTGCCGTTTAAAAATTATAACTTTTCCTTCCTGCCAGGCCCTGTGTTTCTCTCAAGAAAGTGCTGCAGTACTTGAGTTCCAACTGATTTCAGCCTGGCCTTCAAGGGAGCCAGGTGCTCCTTGTAGTGTAAAACCTGAGACACTGGCCGTGCAAATGTGGGGGAAAAGGCACAGCAGGAACTTGCATTCGTCAGCCTCTAACACAACTGCGTTTCTTTCTTCAACAGATGCCTGTAAATATCACATTGTTAAACATATCTTCTCTGGAGGAGACCAAACATTTGTGCTTTGCTCCAAATATGAGGTAAATCAAATGAAGTATCTTCTCAAGTCTGCTTCCCTGTCCCAGTCTTCACAATGCATCTTTTGGTTTTGGCAATATTTCCTGGAAATGAAAGATTGCTTTGGAGTCCATTCTGCCTTACAGAAGTTACCAGTGATGACAGCTGTTACAGAGATTTACAACTTTTTAGAAGTGGCTGAAAGTTGCCTTCCTTAATAGGCATGTCAAAGAGCCGTTGGGAAGACACTGATTTCAGTTTGATCAGCAGGGAGAGGAGTCCAGTCTCCTTTGCAGATTGGAAACAAGGGGCTGCTTTCCTCCTGAGACACTGGGGTCTGACTGTAGGGCCGTGGACTATGTACACTGGGGTTTTGTCAAAATATACTGGATGGAGGGCTGAATGCTGAGTTGGTTTTTCTGCTTCTGTCATCTTATTTCTTTCAGGAAGTGTTTGGCATACACTTCTGAGGCATGGAAATAAGTCTAGAATAAATGTACTAAGCCTGTTATATAAAGTTATATATGGTGGTATTGAAGAGGGCTTTAGTACATTAAAGGAAATCATATACATTTTTTTCCCTTCTTTTTAAAAATGTATTTGATGATCTTGTTTTTTTTCCATGCCTTTCCTTTTGCACTTCTAAGTAATGCCACAGGTTCCTAACCAAACCTGTTCAGAGACCCTACTAAGGAAGCTATCAGTTATATATAGAAAACAGAGATTATGAAGAAGAAGGAATTGTTTACAAGCCTTGTCTTTGCTGAAATCTGTATCTTCTCACAGAATTCCTTGCCTGCTGATGATTTCCGGACCATAAATGAAACACGTTACACCTGTTTAATAAATGATGAAACTATAGATGTCTGGAGGCAAAAGCTTTTAGAAAAGAACAGTTCTAATTCTGTCAAGTAGGTATTGTGGCACTGGACAAGCCTTTTGTTGAAAGTTTTATTTAAATAATTTTGTTGGCTTCCGTGCCATGCTTTCACTTGAAATTTAGCAGCTTTTTCAAGTGTGGTTCTTGGTCATATTCAAGGGGAGGACAATTGCCAGTCCCAACGCTGCCAGGTTAGAACTTACGAGCAAAACCAGAAGAATTTGAGGCTGCCTCAGAGCATTGCAAATGGTGGGTGGGAAATGGATTTTAAAGTTATCCTTCGTTGTGTGCTTAGAGTTCATGAAAAGCAGCAAGAACTTGGGAGCAGACTGATTAAATTCCTTCCCTTGTGTGCCTGCTATGAGGAGGGCAGAATAGGTGGAAAGGAGGCACTGCTAACATCCCTCCTTTCAAAGAAGGATGTTACATGATCCTGAATGAGCCACTTACCCTCTATGCCTCTGAAGGGGTGATCCTGACATTGTTTCCCATAGAAGAAAGGGAAGAGAGCTGAAGAGATTTACTGGGACATCTGTTCATAACCTCTTTCTCTATTTTCTTATGTCTTCCTGCTGCAAACAGTAATGTTGTTCAGATACTGTCTTCAGCTGCCTGCTGGAATGGAAGCTTCTTGGAGAAGAAGTAAGTGTCAAACAGAGTCCAGAAGTGTAGCTTTCCCTTGAGGCAGACTGAAATCCCTTTACTTCACTCACTGCTTCAGTGGGATTTGATTTTTCTGATCAGACAGGAGACAGGTCAGAGAGTGTCCACTAAAGAGGTGGATGGTCAGTACTGGGTAAGGAAGGCAAACGGTCTAAGAAAGTGCATGATGAGTGTACTGTAAGTGGCACAGATTCCTTGGAGTTGTCACAACTGTTATTTTTCCTTATGAAATGAATATCAACATCTTTAAAAGAGAGGGATAGAAACACAACATTAAGGGAAGTCAGTGATGACAGGTATCTGAGTAGTCTCTTACCCAGCTGAGCCAACTGGTGAGTGTGGAGGTATACTTCAACACAGGCTGCTCAAGAAAAGTACATCTAGGGCAGCAGGCTTTCTTTTAGGTGACATCAGTCGTGAAAAGTTTTGTGCTCCTGCTTATAAAAGTAGGGATTCAAAATGGGTGCAACCAACAATAGGTGGTGGCAAGGTTGTAATATGCATAGCTGAGTCAAAGGCTGTGGGTTGGGAAGGATTGTGTTGGCTGTGTCTGTAAATGCTGGGGAGATAACAGCAGAAGATGAGGAGGAGGAAAATTTTTTTATGGTGATGTGATGAGTAAGTGACCTGTAAGTAGGTGAGGAAAAACTCAGTTATGATGAGTAATCTCTGAGCAATAATTTCCAAGAGCAACTTTAAAAAGAAAACAATTTACTCATTATTGTTGCATTTTTCTGCTTATCCAATGGTATCTTCTTTAGTGTTGTGACAAGGCAGTGAGTTACTGCATCAGAAGAGTTGTCATGTTGGTTTAAAACACTTGTTGAGATATCCAAGTTGAGTCACTGTAAATAGTTCCACGTCTCCTTTGAATGTGGAAATGAGCGGAGTTTATGACTTCATCACCCCAATGCAGTTCTCTTGCCACTTTAATGATGTCTTGACTAATGCAGGACTTAACTTTTACAGAAAATCTTTGACCAAATAAATGATAAAATTTGAAGCCACCACGCGCTGAAATGAGGCTGTCTTTAACTGTGTACCTTTATATGTGAAGCCTTACGTCAAGGTGTACTCAATAGAAATACCCTAGAGTATCCCTCCAGTATCCTAAACATATGGGCCTGTTTGCAGTACAGCATTGTGGTACACAGGGTTAGATGGAGAAGCAGCTTTTCTATGGCTGTGTGGCTGAGCGTGCTCCAAGACTGCTTCTGCACATCGCAGCCTGAAGTGCTCAGTAGCACAGTGTGACTCTGAGGAGCTGTTTCCAGCCTGGTGCCTATGCTGTTCTGGAAAAAAACGTTGTTCTACAGCAGCCTGTGTTCAGCTTCTCATGTCATTATAGCCACACCAGCAAACTGACAAATGCATCCCACCTTCAGTGTCTAATACAGCACAGTCTCAGATGAGTAGTGACAGACTCAGGACAGACTCAGGAAATCCTTGAGGTCAATGGAATTGTAGCAATGACCTTTTCTACTAGCAACTGCAAGGTTTTATGTGCAGCTTTGCTGCAGACAGTGATGCTGGTCATGCTCTAGATGCTGAGCTAGGTAACTTACCTGCTGGCCTGGCCATTCAGTGTTGCTAGATCTGGCTGTTAGGCTATTGTCCTCGGCAGGCTTGCCTTCACTGTCCCTCTTACACAGGTAGCCAAAGTAAATCACAGCCTTTCAAGCACAGCAGACAGGGCAGCACGTGTTTGTTTGCAATTAAAGACCATGCGAAGACTGTTCTCAGCTGTGCTATGTTTTCATTGTGGTTGTTGTTTAGTTTTAGAAAATTTGAGACTGGAATTGCCAAAAAGCTACTCTGAATATCTTCCCCTGTTTTCTTTTGAAAACCCTCATCTGATGTTCCCTTGTATAGCAGTCAATGTGTTCTTATGCATCACCCTTCCCTTTCTTACTGGATGTGGTTGAACAGATTTTGCTATAAAAGCAGTATATATGAAGACAACACAGAGGATCTTGATACATATGATAGATGCATATTTTATAGGTTTTTAACTAGTCCGGTCTGTCTAGGCAGGCTGTTAGGTCAGTGAAGGAGTCCTGGGGAAATAAAAGACTTTGATAAAGTGATTCTCTGCAAGAATCCCAACGCTAACCAAGGCCTGGAGGAATTCAGAAGCGAGAGTCATCCATCTTGTCTTTAGCAAAAGGATTCCAACTTCTGCTTTGTTTCTAGTCTGATTAATTCCCTAGAGGTCATTTCTCCACTGCTTGCTCTCGGGCCATGCCAATGCACAGATAATGGTGTCTCTTCCGTAAACTTAAGCCTGTCTGTCTGGAATTTTTTTAAAGAATCGATGAACATTTTAAAACCAGTTCGAAGATCCCAGGGATTGATCTGAACTCCACCAGAGTGCTGTTTGAGAAGCTGATGAACTCTCAGCACTCCATTCTCCTAGACCAGGTATTGCACTTCTGGGATTTTGGGTATTCAGAGGGAAGAGAAAAGCTTTGTCCCTCTGTAACACGTAAGCAACAGCAGCTTTTTGGGGGAAGGGTTGTATTGCAAATCTTGCAGGTCTGATCCTTCATGATATCAACGGATACTTCTCCATTCACCTGGGTTGATTTTCACCTTCTCAGAATGTGTCTCTAAGAGTTGTTTTTAAAAAAAGTTTTATCTCATGGCATTTGATATTTGAAGTGGCTGCTGAAATTTATTCTATGTATGTTATACTTGTAAATAATGACTATGTGCTCTTTATTGCCTCTCAGGAGTTGAGTACTCTAAGGATGTATAATGTATTCTAACTCAGAGGATTTCTCTCATGAATGCAGAGCTGTGAGATGAAGTCATATTTGTTCTCCATGCCATTTTTTAGCTATAATTTTTATAGTTTTTTTTTTTTTTACTCTGGGTTTGACTTTTAAAGCAGGAGTGTGACCTTAACAAGAGGAGTTAACTAACTTCTAGCCAGCCCTTGAAAAACATATCCAAATGTTTATGCATTTAGGAAAAATCAGAGTTTAGTCCTGTCCTATGGAGTGTTCTTAAGAGATCATCAGCAAAAGCTCTTAAGTCCACCTGTGCTGAGTGTGCTCCTTTTTATCAGTTCTTACATGTCGTCTACCTAGTAGGTGCTCTGTCACTCAAGATAAGTTGCTTTCTTTTGTCTCGTTTTCCTTTAGATACTGAAGAGCTTTGAAAGTTTTTTGATTCCTCAGCTGTCCAGCTCACCACCAGATGTCGAGGCAATGAGGATCTATCTGATTCTCCCAGAATTCCCACCCTTCCAAGACTCCAAGTATTATATTACATTAACGCTTCCTCTAGCAATGGCTATTCTGCGCCTAGATACCAACCCCAGCAAAGTTCTTGGTAAGAGGCTGGCGTTTAAGATGCATGTTGCTCTCAGCATCCAGCTGGGATACAAAGTGTTGCCTTTAGGTTTTTCAGTCATGCTTTTGTGTTAGTTTAATTTTTCTGTTATAACAGCTGCAATGATAATTGGCCATTATTTGTGGTATAGTGTTGTTATGAAACAATCACCTCTAAAAAGCAGCTGGGCACCAAAAGCATTCAAGGAATCCTCCCTCCAAAACCTGTGTTCTCATATAAAAGAAATTTAAATGTAAAAATTGAATTTTAAGCATGAACTATGACAAAATGAAGAATGGTACGGGAAGTCAGTTACAGTAATGTAAAATATATAAAATATATAAAATTTATGGTGGCGTAGATAATCAATGAGAAAGAAAATTCAGGTTAAGAATTGTTTTAATTTAGAAGTAAAATATAATTTCAAAGAACACTTACTAGAGAGGTTAATCTATTTTACATTATCTAGTTTAACTACATTCATAGACTCAGTTCCAAATAAATTTTCATGCCTCTCTGTGAACACAGATTTTGTTTATCCTGAAGATTAATTAATCTTATCGTCTTAATTTTTTCCACATTAAAGTATCCTTTCTGTATAAGGTAAACAAAAGAATATAATAAATGTAATATAAATTTACCTTGTCCTATATAAGGTGCAGAAAAACCTGTTGGCTGGTCCATGACCAAGCTGAACACCCCAGCTCTTTTCCCGCTTCTGAATCTTCTAATTTCTGCTAATAGTATTTCTGATGAGCTTGTTTTAAGTTAAGCAGAATGTACATTGCTTAATGATTGTTATTCATGTTTACTATTCCTTTTCTTGTTGTCTTACTCTGTTTTTTAAGATTATCTTATACTAAATCTCATATTATAATGTCAAATGTTATGTAATATGTTCAGACCTCCAGGAGCATTGCTCCAGTGAGATTTATTTTGAGGTTTAGTGATTTCTTTTAATTTTTTTTTTTAATTCAAAGAGACTTTGGAACCAAATTTCCTTCTCTTCTAAGTGTATGTAGTCCACTGTGATTGTTAGCATACAGAAATGTAAAGGATTCTCATACTTTTGCCTGCCAGAATCTATTGCTGTGCTGACAGCTGAGAGGATAAATTGGTGTTTGCTTCTGACAGTTGACATCATGATTTCCCGGGTTCCAGCTTCTACTTTGCAGGTGGATTGCAAAGGACTGTAGCAAAGAAGCTAATAGTCAGGGTCCCTTCAGAGGAGAGGTAAGGGTTACCTGTCCTTGGCAAGAAAGAAATCAGCCTTTCTAAAGAGGGGGAATTCAGACCTTTAGTGCAGATATGCCAAGTGACACGCTCTGACACCTGCTAGCAAAGTATGTGGTACTACGGAGAATTGCCCAGACAACTGCTTTCTTACCGTTCATGAGAGACAGCAAGATCTTGCCCGCAAGATAAGTGCAACAGTATCCTGAATTGAAGATTGAAAAGCCTTGAATTCAAGCTCTCACACTGATCAGGGATTGGGGCTTGATAGTGGTTGTATGAAAGTAGAAAGGGAAGAGCTTCTCAATTTTTGATATCTAGCTGACTTGGCTCACTTTCCTGTTCCTACAGTTAGGAAAGAAATAGGGAAGCTTTTTAAGCAGGTGTGTTCCCCTGTTTTCAGTTGAAAAATAAATAAACCCCCTTTATCTAGGGGTTACTTTGGCCGTTAATTCAGGATTTCTATTGATGATGTTCTACTTATGGTTTAGTAGCTCTGGCAGCAATGGTAGTGGGAAGACGGTTGGACTAGATGATCTTATAGGTCCCATCCAACCATGTGATTCTATGATTCTATGATTCTATACTTTCCAGATAACTGGTGGTCTCAAGTGTGCCCAAGATACTTCCTCAGGCTAGTGGACCTCTATAAAGGTGCAGTGGTTTACCTCCTCAGTGGAAGAAAGACACTGTTGATCCCAGTCCTGTTCAGTAGCTACATTACAGCTGCTCTGAGACTTCTGGAGAAACTCCACAAGGTGAGAGGAAAGCCTAGGTGTATGTTGGCTCAAGATAATTCAGTCTTATCTGGCCTTTGCCAAGTGATAGAAGCAGAGTGGTTATGGCCCTGGCTTGAGAGATGTGTCAGCAAAAAACCCCACGGGGAAGATGTTAGCGGTTTTCCTGAATTCAAGGTACTTGAAGATTGTTTAGTCCTATCTCAAACACTAGGAAAAATTTACTCTAAAGAATGCTGCTGCTGAGCCACCAGACTGTGTGCTGCACTGTGGCACCACAAATACCTGTCTCATGATGCTTTCTGCTGCCACTGTGTTGGTTCTGGTTAGTCTGGGTGAGGAGGACGGGGAACTAAAATCGGTCAAAGAGGTTTATCTTGATTCTTCTTGATTTGTACTAAAATATAAGGGATTATGTGTTTTTGCAAGACTTTCTGGGGCCTATTGTTGCAAGCTGCTATAATTGATTTTATAGAAGCAAGAAATTTTTCTAAGAAAAATGCTGAATATATCCACACTTAAAAAAAAAAATCTGTTTTGTTCACTAGGTAAATCAGAAGGTTAAACATGTAGAATATGATAAGTTTTATATCCCTGAGATTTCCAGCTTGGTGGACATTCAGGAGGATTATCTGATGTGGTTCTTGCATCAGGCTGGAATGGTAAGAGATTTATGTATAGTCATGAAATAGCTGTCCATGTTTGTCTCTCTGGTTGTAGAGATATGTATTTTTAATATCCTTAATGACAGTATAATATTCAGTATAGGAACATCTATATATTAAGTCTCTCAGATTTGGGTACTCAGTGGCTTGACAAAGTTGACTTAAAATAAGGCTGTCAGAAGAGCTGGAGGTATTTACCTAACGCTTGTGACAATCTCTGTGATTATTCTTGTGAATCTCACTCAATCCATGCACAAGGGGATTAATTCAATCATTGGATCCTTTTAATGTAATCAAGAGCTCAGGAGCCAAATCCTGTATTCTAAAATTATAATTTTTACCCTTTACTTCTGCTGTTTAGGCAGGTATTGTGAATAATGTAGCCAGTGATCTTAAAATGTTGCTCTGTAAGAGGAGGCAGTGTGACGTTCTGGCTAGGGGACTGAACCAAGACTCAAGAGATGTGGGTTCTATTCCTGGCTCTTCCAGTAACCTGCTGGGTGATCTTGGGTAAGACCCTTCACCTCTTTTATGCCTCACTTTCCCATCTGTAAGAAAGGAGATAACTAAACTGAGGGCTGGAAACCCAGTGAGATTATTTAATTATAGCAAGGACAGGAATCCCAAATGTGAGAAAATACCCAAAAAACATCTACCAAGGGTTGCTGCAAGAGTAAAACCTGACTGTAGCAAGAATTTTTGTGTGTCTTTTTATGGACTTTCTAAATGTTCTGTGTGCTGTGTCCCCCATCACCCACTTTCCATAATTTAAATAATGCTGCTCTGTGCTTACTTTTAGTGAGCAGAGCAATAATGGACTCAAATTTACGTAACAGTGATTGTTAAAAATAGTTTAAAATGTGGTGATATGGCTAATGAGAGGAGTGATTTGTATTGCAGGAGTGGTCTTACTTTGTCATGTTAGGGCCTTATGGTCTCTCCTGTTGTTTTGTATGGTCTCTGCCTTAAGGGAAGTTTTCTTCATAAGTTTTACTTATGGCAGGCCAGCACAGGCTTCTGTGCCAGTTAGTCCTCTTAGTAACGATTGATGTGCAAGTTTTGAATTAGACTTGTGCATTTGAGAAGGAAGTTCCCATGCTTCTCTTTAAGAGAAAAAAAAACTGGGTTGTTGGTCCCAGAGGAGAAAAATTTTCCTTGAACTAGTCTGTTAAAAAAAATACAAGACACAAAATCAAGAGAGTAAAAGATCTTTGTTTCTCTTTCTCCTTCACAGAAAGTAAGACCGTCTATCATGCAGGTAAAAAAATTGTTTTTCTTGACTCTTATTTAAAGAAGTGCTATGGAAGCTGTAAACAGGAACCAATCTGCCTGCCTTTCTTGCAGGATGCTGTGACACTCTGTTCTTATCCTTTCATCTTTGATGCTCAGGCTAAGACCAAGATGTTACAGACAGATGCAGAACTACAGATGCAGGTAATCCTTCTTTCTCCCACTTTTCCTGTCCCGTTTCTTTTTTCCTGCCTTTTGCATCGGTGCCTGCAAGGAAAGGAGTTCACTGGGAGTTAGTGTGTACAGCATTTTATTGTTTCCATGATATGGGAGAGCAGAGTAGCTGGAGAACCTCTTTCTCCTGGATATTGCAGAGGCAGTTTTTGATGTCTTTAACTGCAAAATGTTTAGTAACATCAGAACTGCCAGATGTGCATGTGGTGGAAATTTGAACTGTGTAGGGAAGGATTGCTTGTGTATTTATGGTAGTCCAAGGATAAGAAGTAAGGTGAGGTGTCTATTAGGGGAGCTGTAAGGCTGGAAGAGGAGACAAGTTTTCAGTTAATTGGGCACTTTTTTTCTGGTTTCTGCCTGGTGCAGGAGGGGTGGTTGTCAGAAGTGAGGGTTGAAGACCAACTCATGACACTGTTTGTGGCTGCAAGGAGCAGCCCTTGTCAGCAGCTTACCCATCCATTTGCAGTGAGGGGCGCAGACCCGAGGCTCTCCAGGAGCGTGTTCATAGCAGGTGTTCAGCTCCAGCGCCCTTCCCCTGTAGGTGGCAGCCAAGCCAGCTCACAGCCAGGCTGTGACAAGGACAGCTGGCCTCTGTGCCAATGTAAACTTCCCAGTGCCAGACATTGTTCATGCAGGTGGCTCCTGGGAGGGGCAAAGCATTGGGCACTAGTCCCTCATCTAGTGCATCTGGGGTCTAGGACTAGTCACGTCCTCTGTGAAACGAGTTTGCCAAGGTCCTTGGTTGTCAGGTTCCTTCAGGGTGGAAAACTGTCATCAAGGTTACTTGTGGCCATGGTACTGGTTCCATATAATAATCAGTAGCTTTTCCTTGGCTGCTTGAACACATAGCCTGCAGCAAGGCAGAGGAGGCTCAGCCTACACTCAGAAGCTGGAGTCACCTTCTCCTTTCATTTTGCCACCTTCTTGTCTAGATGTCCCTCTTCTGTGTGTTTCCAGCTCCCTAGTTTGTGAGCAGTGCACTGCTGTGGGGAGGACATCTATCTTATGGATAGGTAAACTACAGATAGGCAGGACAGCAGGCTGGTAAAGGTTTTGTTTACCTGAGAAATAGGATCTTTATGAAGACAACCACTTAGAGGCCAAAGAAACCAGTACTTCTGTGAGTGCTGGAATGGAAGAGCCCTGGTTTCATGTTGGTTTCTGTCGTGGGGTCAACTGACTTTTAAACTGAATTTACAAATGTGAGTTTGCCACTCACTATGGATGGTGCATGAGAATGAATATACTATGTGTGTGGTCAAAGCTTTGACTGGACTCTGTGCATTACCCAACACCACAAAATCCATGCAGATGAGAGCTTTAAATTGTATGCAATGGGTTCCCTGGTGCCTTGCAAGGTGTGGTTGTCAACTGATTTCTCTCCTGATACGTTAGTAAAACTGCTTTCCCTTGTGGACTCTCTGGCACTTGTCAGGGTTGTGTTCACGCTGAGTTTCTTGACTCAGTAAGAACATGGATAAACTGTCTTTCCTACCCACCTGCTTAATGTAAAAAAATATTCAGGAATTTGATCCCTCTGTTGCTAAAATTTGGTAAATCAGTCAGTGGACTCAAAAGATGTTGGTGTGGGAAATGGGGGCAGCAGGTAGGCACACATGCACACGCACTTGTACAGAGTGAGCACGTAATCATTGCACCCTAAGGAAACCAACTAAAAGAGTAAGGAAGAGAGGAACACCAAGCATTTAGTTGTTAACTATTTTCCTTCCATAGGAAGGAAGGAGCTGAGCAGCGACTGTTTTTCACCCATCTCTTGTTTACAGGTTGCAATAAATGGTGCAAATTTGCAGAATGTCTTCATGCTTCTCACCCTGGAGCCTCTGCTGGCCAGAAGCCCTTTCCTGGTACTTCACGTTCGCAGGAGTAACTTAGTCGGTGATGCTTTAAGGGAGTTGAGCATCCATTCAGACATTGATTTGAAAAAGCCTCTTAAAGTAAGTTTTCCCCATGCCTTTAGTATCCTGTCATCCAGCTGACATTTCTGCAGCCTTTCATGCTATCTCTTCATCAGTGTGCAGTGGCTTCTCCATAGATATAGCACACAGGAACACTGCAGGAGTTGAGTCTTTTCCTCTCTGACTCCCAGAGTGTCTTGGCAGTGGACAATTTACAAGAAGGCAAGCAGGGGATTTACTCTCTCTTCCTGGTGTTTACTGCATAAGGGGTGGGGGAGGAAACATTTCTATGATATTATGCAGGTTTTGTTTTGCTCTTCTACAGGAACAGGTCACTTAGAATAGGACATGTTTTTATCTCTGAGAGGTTGCTACAAAATTCAGCTGATGCTGTCATATTGCCGTTTCTGGTTTTGAGAGGACAGGTGGTTATTTATGATTTGCATAAAGAGTTAAACAGTTTCAAAATACTTCATTTGCCACCCTGTTCCCTTTCCCTCCCTGCAAGCAGAGCACTGAAACAGACTCATGGGTTGCAGTGGGTTTGGCATGTTAAACAAATTACTTTGTGTGGCTCCCAGTTAGAAAGATGTCAGATTTCACTCAGTCTCAGCTCTGCATCCCTGTTACTGACCTGCTTTTTCTACAGGTCATCTTTGATGGTGAGGAAGCTGTTGATGCTGGAGGAGTGACAAAGGAATTTTTCCTTCTGTTGTTGAAAGAACTCCTCAACCCCATCTATGGCATGTTCACTTACTACCCAGAGTCAAACTTGCTGTGGTTTTCAGACACGGTAAGCCCTTGCCCTGTATACACACAGGTTGAAATAATATGCTGTGTTTAAATGACAAGAAAGTTAGTGGAAAACCATGGGAAATAAATGATCTTCCTCTCATTTTCCACCTACGATACAATGTGAGCTCTGTTTTCAGTCAGTGGAAATTAGTATGGGTCCATTAACTTTAGTAGAGTGGTGATGATTGTGCCTGTTAAGGAGATGGCTCTTTCTCTTTGTTCTTATCCCATAATATAACTGATATTAAGTATCAGATGGCAGTCAATAGATAATCGTGTGCTGTTTCACAGAACCAGAGGTTTAGGTCGTAGTGGCATTAGAAATCTGTGCTTCCCTTGCTGTTCACATAATTGCAACCAATCCATGCATCACTATCACCTTCAGGGTCTAAACTTGTTAGTGCTTTATGTGAGAAAGCTCTTAAACAGCAAGAAACACAGTTTGTAGTGAAAGTTGGTTGGTTTTGGAAGGGTGTGGAGTGCAAGTTCTGTACCTGTCAGATAGCATTATGCTGGAGGTGGTGGTTTATGTCCTTTTTTCCTCACCTGCCTAGCTAGCAAGATGGAAAATAATGTTGTCAGTCTTCCCTTAAGGTGTAGGTGCCCTGGTGTGTTTTTTTTTTTTTTTTTTTAATGTATTAATTATATTTTACAAGGAAGGAAATTACAAGGCACCTTTTGTAACTTGTAAACAGTATTACAGAGCGATTACTCATGTTAATGCTATAGAAACAACAAGTCTTTTGACACTAAGAATGATGACAGTGTAAGCACTGAAGATATGGGAGTCACATATTTACAACATATAACAAATATGTGCAGCCAGTCTGTGACTGACATACCAGTGTGAGAGTAAATATACGAAGGAATGAAGGGCAACACCTCTGTTGGTATATTTTCCTGGGTGGCACTGTGGTTGTACATAAGCTTTTAACAGAAAATAGGGTGAGTGATAGGGAGAGAGAATTTTTAACACGTTTTCTTGCGGTACGTAGACAGCAAATGTCGAAGCTTTGTTCATGTCTAAAGGCAGATAAGGTGGAAAGCAGCTGTTGCTGTTTCCACAGCTAATCATGGCTTAAAAAAGTAATAGGGCTTGGTTTCTGAATCTTCATTTCTGTGCCACACTCCAGCAAGGAATTCACAACCAAACTGGGACGTGATGGGAGCTCTCCGATTTTGTCCCAGTTGGAAAAGTAGGGGCTGGCTTTTTAGTGCATGCAGAAGAGGGTACTGTGCATTACGCCCGTGGCAGTGTATCTCATCAGGATTTCTCTGTGCTTTTGCAGTGTTTTGTAGAACACAACTGGTTTCACTTGATTGGCATCATATGTGGTCTTGCAATATACAACTTCACAGTGGTAGACCTTCACTTTCCCTTGGCTCTGTACAAAAAACTTTTGAACGTGAAGCCCTGCCTAGAGGATTTGAAGGAGCTATCCCCTACGGAAGGAAGGTATGAAAAGCGAAATTCGCAGCTTTACTGGGAAGGGAGACAGGAAATGCCAAACTGGGTAAAAGCTATTCAATAAAATATTTCCTGATCCTTTTGAGTGACAAAGTAATCTGGAGGGCTGTCATCCTAGCAAAGCACGTAAGCCAGTGGTGAATTTCATGTAAGACTTCTGCTCTCTCATGGACTATCAGATTCATCTGCTTAGGCTCTAACCTCTGTTCTCACCTTCCCGATTCCCAGAAATTGGATATCAACACAGCCAAAAGATACTTAGCACTCTTTTGCAAACAAGGGTGAGGGCGTGTCCCTCCACTGTGTGATTGTGTGCATGATCCCAGATCCTGACTTCAGCCTTTCCCCCCAAGCCAGGCTTGGGTTAGCAGGCAAATCCGCTGCATGTCTCGTGACGTAGCCCAGGATGGGAACTGTGCATAGGATGTGAACTGTCCCATCCCAGAACCAGTGTAACTGACATCCTCCCATGCCAGAAAGAAGGGAGTTGCATGGAGTGAAGGAATGACTTTTTCTAAATGTCATATTGAATCTTTTCTGCCTAATTGCATAGGGGTATTGGGTCCCTCTGACACTGAGAGGTAAGATCCCACTGTCCGACTGCTGTTGTCTTTTTTCTTCTGAGTTACTGCCTGATGTATCTGCACAAAGCTACAACTGTGTTTAACAATAATGAGGTAAAATGCCAGGAAGACAGCAGCAGGATTTTGAGGGATAGGAGAAGAATATTTTCTGCATGATGGTGATACAGATGTAATTCACCACCCTCTTCCTCCACTCCCTCAGACCTTTGTGTGGTGATGACATAAATATCTAGCACTCCTAGAATGTAGTTCTGTACTAAGGCCAGGATCATTAAAGGGGATCCATGTACTAGGTAGGCACGGACTGTATTGATAATTCGTGTGGACTGTCATTTATCCTGCTTCTAACAAAGCATCTCTTTCTTTGAGATGTCTTTCTTTGTCACCCCTTCAGGTGACTCAGAGAGTCTCTCTGTTTGCAATTCTATTACCCAGCTGTATGATGCTGTTTATTTTTGCTGAATTTCTTTTCCCCTTTAGTTGTATGGCTTTTTGAATCTCTGTTTTTTTTTTTTTTTTTTTTTTTTTTTTTTTTTTCTTTTCTCATTTCTTTCCCTACCTGTCCTGTAGGAGTCTTCAGCAACTTTTAGATTACCCTGGGGAAGATGTAGAAGAGACGTTCTGCTTGAATTTTACAGTAAGACATATTTAATATATCAGCTCTGTGATGGCTACAGTGCAGTTGAAGCTCATCTACTTATTAATGTGTGTTTTGGTTTATTCCAGACTATGTCTGTAGCACGTACCTCATGTTAATGTGCAATGTTAAAATGTTAATTTTTTTTTGCTGTCAACTCCCTTGTTCTTTTGTGTGTGTAAGGAAAACTGAGCTAGTAAGTAGATTAAGCAGAGTGGCTTTCAAAATAGCCTTGTTGTCACTGTGGCGTGTGACTTACATGCCAGTGGCCAACTTGTCACACTAGACAGAAGTAGATTTCTGAATCCTCCTTGAAAATGGAAGTTAGGCTTTGATATCACTATGCCAATTCTTGAAATGCTAACACAATTTAGAATTTTCCTTGCTGTCATAATATTTAAAAAAGTTATGATGAGTGTACTTGGTCAGACTTTCTTAGAAACAAAACACTGGAGGCTATTGCTAGGAGACATGCTGAGGCAGGTAGTCAGCTTTCCTGTGCTACTATGGCATAAAATATTTTTTTCTTCTAGCTAGTAACCTAGATGCAATAGTTTCTATTGCACAGTGGAGATTCCTTGAAATTAAGAGTTCAAAATTGATGTATATTGGAATACCAGGTATGTCCCTCACTATGTGCAAAGATCTAAGTCTCACAAAGAGGTACGGCATCGTTGTTCTCCAAGCTACGTTTTCCTCTAACTCAGGCAGGGTAATGGCTTCCATGTTTCAATGTTTTTTCTTGAAAGTCATGGTGCTCTAACAGGTTCTGAGTGGTGGACTCATCTTGAGCTTGATCTGGGTTCTTGACTCTCTGTCCATGGCCTGCCTGGGGCAAAACCAAGGTACTGGGAAACCCAGCTACACACTGTGAAGAAAATCCTTGCTGAGCTAGGAGAGTGTCATCCATCTCCTTGTTTCATAAAAGAGAGCATGGGACCAGACTACACAGTCTCTCTCTCACTCCCCCCACCCTCCGAGAGAATAGAGAGAGATAATATAAGAAAAGTGTCTCGAGGTTTGAGATAAGGATGGGGAGAAATCCTTAAAGTTACTGTTATGGACAAAACAGACTCAACTTGGGGAAAACTATTCATTTATTTCTAAAACTAGCAGGAGAATGAGACAGGGAACAAGATAACCTCCCCCACCCCTCCCTCTTCCCAGGCTTAACACTATCTCTACTACCTTCCCCCCCTGAGTGGCACAGGGGGGAAGAGGGGATGGGGGTCTCAGTCAGTTCATCACGCCTGGTTTTATACCACTACTTCGTTGTTGGGGGAAGAACTCCTCACATTCCTCCACTGCTCCATCGTGGGGTCCCTCCCATGGGCCACAGTCCTTCATGAAACTGCTCTGGTGTGGGTCCTCTCTTCCATGGGGTGCAGTCCCTCCAGAATGGCTGTCCCAGCGGGCCCTCCATGGGCCACAGCCTCCTTCAGGCAGCCGCTTGCCCCGGCGTGGGGTCCTTCACGGGCTCCAAGTGGATCTCTGCTCCTCCGTGGACCTCCATGGGCTGCAGGGGGACAACCTGCTCCACCATGGTCGTCACCACAGGCTGCAGGGGAATCTTAGCCAGGAGCCGCATTACTCCTCCCCCTCCTTCTTGGAGGACCTTGGCGTCTGCAGCCATTCCTCACAAGAAAAATTCTTCACAATAGGCTGGCAGACACCTCTCAGGATCTTTTAACATCTCATTCACATCTCGTCTCCTCCCCACTTCTTGCAGCCAGGCCGGGCCAAGCTGGGCCCAGTCGGCCGCCTGGCGGGAAGCCAGAGAGTGAGGCCTGCAAGGCCCACAAGGCTCACGCCTCCCCTTCTATGCCCCCGCTCAGCTGCTTCACATCTTCTCTACTTTTTTTCCTGTTTTCCCCTTCCTAAATACGTTATCACAGAGGCGCTGTCACGGGACATTCTGCTCCCAATCGGCTCGGCCTTGGCCAGCAGCGGGTCTGCCCTAGGCCCGGCCGAGTCCACTGAACAAAGGGGAGCAACTTCTAGCAGGTTCCTACAGAAGCTGCCACCTTAGGCCCCCCTCACTAAACAAAACCAGAACAAGTCTCTTAGATCAAACTTACTTCTGGAGTGAGTTGGACCTGGGTCTGACTGTGTCTCAGGCAGATCAGAGCTGCAGTTCAGGATAAGGTGATGAAGCCATAATGGTGATGATACAGATTGTGTAAAAAAGAATACCTTTGAAGTTATACAAGAGATTTTTCTCCAAATTCTCTTTTCACACAAGAGGACATTCTTACTCTCTCTTTCTTGCACTATATACTGCATATATAAAGACAGCAGATACATCTGCTAAAACTTTGAAATGAATTAATAACTTATATCCCAAACCTTGAAATTATAACTTACCTTGTCAAAATCTGAGCCTCTTTTGTGTATGGCGTCTTGAAAGTTGACCCTTTTACATTTTCTCTACGTGACCAGTTTTGTATGTACAGAGTATATGTTTGTACTGGTGCCATCCTAGGCCAGGCAAAAGCAGGAAGCTGTGGTCATGCCATCTTGCAGTGAGAGCAGATGAATTAACCTACCGAACTTCTATTATAAAAACAGGAGTCCTTTTTATTGCCAGAACATGTGGACTTAGTTAAGTAATTTTTTTTTTTTTTTTTTTAAGTTATCAATCTCTTGGGTTTTTTTTCCACAGGAAATTTACATAAAAGAATAACTTTTTTCCTTTCTGAGTTTGCATTTAGACTTAATAGCAGTCCTACAGCAGATGTAAATGATGGAAGGTGGTGAAGCATACATGGCATTTAAAGCAGAGGAAAAAATGCTCTGAGTATACCATTTTCTCTGGCCCACCCTTCACATGCCAGTCATCAGCTGTGAAAGAGAACCCTGTATCTTTCTGCAGGCGTATGGCCTGAAAAGTACTTCTGGTAAAATTAACTTTCTGTTTTTGTGTAGATCTGCAGGGAAAGCTATGGTGTGACAGAGCAGAAGAATTTGATTGAAGATGGAGATAAAATTCTGGTGCAGAAGGACAATAGGTAAGTGGGGCATATGCTGGGATGGACTTATACTTGTGGTGAAGTCAGGTGAAATGCAACAGAAAATTTGGCTGAGGAAGTGTGGGAGAGAACTAGATGTCATTGTGAACAAATTCTAAGATGAGTTGTTTGAAAGTTACTGGATGCCAGTGGCACTTGAATAAAAAGCAAGTTTTCATCATCTTTCCAGTGATGTTTGGAAAATATCCTACACCCTTTTGGATGGACATCTTTCCTATAAAAGGCTTTTATGTAGATCCTTGGCAGTTTTCTCATGGTAAATAGCGATTGCAACATGAGTTTGGCCTTTGAAGGTTAATCTCCCTGATGGTTTAGAGAGGAACTGTACGTGACCAACAAAACTGAGCCTGACAAACTCATTTATACTATTAACTCTGGAGCCGGAACACGTTCCCTTGAGTATGCCTGATAGAGGACCGCTGTCCCTCTTTAGAGCCATAAGACCCTACTGTACACGATTCCTTTCCATTTGACTGAACACCTACGAGTTATTACAGCACAGCTACTATTTCCTCCTCTTTTTTTCCAGCTGCTAAACTATTTTCTTCTCATAATCCTGTAATTGGATTTCTACAAGTGCCTTTGTTACTTGAAGCAGTGTTCAAATTCTTTCTCTGCTGGCAAAACAGCGTGATCCAGTGACTGGTCAGCAGCATGGTCAGGGGCTTGTTGCTAGGATTGCTGAAGACCTTGCTGGCAAGCCTGAAGATGAAGTCATTTCCTATTAATCTGATTATTTAAAAGAGTTCTGATTGTGTCTAAAGCCATTCCTGTAACAAAAGCTTTGTCTGTATTACCTTCTTACCTACTTTACTACTGCCCAAAAAGGTGCAATTTTTACAGCTAAATAGGTGCCTCTAACCAAAACCCAGGTGGAGATGGAGCAGCATAAGTCTGTCTCCTTGCAACGAGAAGATGGTCTTCAGGCAAAGAGAGGAGAGTTTAATCGACACTTGTGACAATTGAGTAAAGATGAAAATGGCAGTGATAGTACCCTTTAGGTTTTTAAATTGGGCATATACACTCAAAAGTGGACATTTTTCTACTGTGTACCATACTGGCCTAGGGGCAGGAACAGAGATTTTAGCTGAAGGAATGTTTGGGAAGAGCACCCCGGGTAACTCCTGTAATTGTTTATTAAGTCATGATAGGCAACAAGAGAAGCAAATCCTTAAGGAGAAAGGCTAGTCTGTGCCTGCACCAGCTTAACGCGTTCCAGAATGCAATTGTTTCATCTTGACCAGAGTTTTGAACTCAAGCTAACCTCTAAATCCAAGTCTAGACGTGGCTGTCAATTCATCCACCTTACAGTACTTAATTACTTCCTCTACCCCTACACGTAGAGGCCAGGGACCAATTTGCTGCCCTCCTGGGCTGAGCAGTTTGCTGTGTGCGTGTCTTTGGGCGCTGCCCTTCCTGCTTGAGGAAAGTTCACTGGGAACTGAAGAATGCGCAGGATTGCTTTGACTGAAAAATGCCGAGTAGGAAATGCCTGCCTTTCCCTTTCTACTTTGGAGTTCATACTGGGTGTCACAACATAAAATGGTCTTGGTAAAGGGTTCATGACTGTAACAGTCAGAGAGGTATTAAGCAACAGTTAAGTGCTTAATCAGCTTGAATTTCCCTAATGCTCAGGTGACTGTCAGGAAGATGACAGTAAAACAAATGCACTGGAAAATAACTCCCCCTTTGCTATGATTTCTTATTCCAAGTTTTCATATTTGTCAGTCTGCTTCCTTATTTTTCTTTTTTACTTTCTCACTCACCCCCTGCAACTTTTGTATAGCATATGCATTGAAAATACTTCCACCAAAAGGTCAAAATATGTCTTTCAGTTGTGACCTCCTCAGCTAGAGATTGAGATAACGGATTCTGTTGTGTTCCCTGATCTGCTTAGCCTCTGAGTCCAGGTGTGAGCTGCTCTCGAATGTCAGGCAAAATCAACACCTCCACCCACAGAGAACAGTTTAGTGTCCCAGTTTGCCACATTGGCTGGTGTATTATCATCAGATGTAAGGAAAAAAAAATAAAAAAATTCTGTGTTGCACTCAGATCATGGTGCTTTGAGAATAAAAGAGAGAGTAGAAGAAAGATGCTTAACCTCCTAACAAAATCCAGAGGTAGGGTTTTGCCAGGGCCTGCCACAAGTTTCTTGCCAATGACTACAAAATATTGTTTTTATTTTAATGCTGATCTTGTGCAGGACATCTTGGGAACCCTTGAAGCAAAACAGGGTTGCCATGCTGAGAGGAGTCATTCTCTTTGTCACGTACTCCAAATGCACAAGTCCCGTATTTGTTTAACCAGAGCGTGAAGGCTGAAGAGGAGGAGGTTTCCATGCTTTCTGAGACTATTTTCTTGCTTTGTAGTGAAGAGTGTTTCTTGATTTCTTTTGGTGTCTTTCTCTTTGGGGCCAGGAGGGAGGGAATTGGCCATGCAGTTTCAGATCAAGACTTTTCATTGAAAGATTTCTTCCGTCTGCATCTAGGCTGCAGCTTTGGCTTTGGAAGTGTTGAGCCTCTGGCAAGACTCACTGGGGACTGAGTCAGCAGAGCTGCCTCTGAAAATTCACCTAACTAGGGTTCTGTAAGGCTTTTGGTTTTGGAGGTGGTAGTCTTCTGGGCACCATCTGCTCTCTCTCCCCAGCAGAGCGCTTGCTCACAGCAACCTGGCACTCTGAGATCATTGCAGGTGGGCTCAGAGCCCTGTGCTGAGTAACCCTGCACACCTGCAGACTGAGAAGAGCTGTAGGTTATTTCCTGGACTTCCTAAACCTAGGGTTGCAGGAGCTGGGCCAGGGTGTAGACGTGCTCCTCTGGTGACTGAATCCTCATACTTAAACTTAGCACAACCTCATTGCAGGCCACAGGTTCCCCAGGAAAGAGGATTCTGTTCCTGATGCTTCCCCAGTGCTTGGTGTCACTCTGGCTCCCTCCTGGCCCTGTGGGCAACTGGATGCAAGGCCACTGGGTGGGTTTACTGGTAGTACAAAGCCTGGGCCACTGGGGGAACTCCCATGCTGTCACTGCTGGGGAATAAGCAGTCACATGTGGTACTTGCTGCTCATACTTAGTCTGTGTTGCAGTGACTCAGCTCAGTGAGAGGAGGGCAGTGGGTTGAACCTGTTGGAGACTCATGTGTGCAAGACACAGTACAGGCAGAAACAGGAAAAGTTAGCAGTGCTGCTGCTCAGGTATATAATTAAAAGTGCTTTCCTTTGCTGCTCTGTCTTGATGCATAGGGAAGAATTTGTTGAAGCCTACGTAAATTACATCTTCAACTTCTCCATCCATGAGTGGTACACGGCCTTTTCCACTGGTTTCCTGAAAGTGTGTGGTGGGAAAGTCCTGGAACTCTTCCAGCCCACAGAGCTCAGGGCCATGATAGTTGGAAACAGTAACTACAACTGGGAGGAATTGGAGGAGGTAAAGCTTCCCTCTTGTTGTATTTTTCTTCTTTTTCACAAGTACCAGGATTGTGCAGTTGTGTGAGGTGGGCAGTAGCCTGGGACATGAGATGTGATAAGTCACAGATGTCTGTCTGTTTTTTTTTTTAATGCTCCTTGTACACCTTACCATCATTCACATGAAAAGTTTCTTACTTGGCTGTCCTGCTACTGATAAAGCTCAGGGAGGAAATTCAGGATGAGAAAGGGCAGGGGAGGAGGACTTCCATCTGCTGTTTTTAGGGGTGAAACCTAAGATTGAAGGGAAGAGACAGAGTTGGGGTCTTCAGCTACAGTAAAATTCACTCCACAAGGGCAAAAAGTTCACAGCCAAGTGTTCAAAGGGGAGTCTGGACACAAAGTAAGAGTTGTATCCTCTCAAAATGCATAGACCAAGTTACTTGCTGGGAGAACCCTGTGCTGGCTCTTTGAGCCATGCTGTTGCACCCATCCTGTGCTCCGTTTCATAACTGTCAGACATTGATCTGACGTCAGGTACCAGAAGAGATCAGGTCTGGGTTCTGCTTAGCTTTTGCTCTCTAGTGCCAAATGAAATGATGTGACCTTTTGATTTTTAATAGAGCGCTGTCTATAAGGGAGACTACTCTGCGACACACCCAACTGTGAGAATGTTTTGGGAAACCTTTCATGCATTTCCCTTGGAAAAGAAGAAGAAATTTCTCCGTGAGTATCTTGCAGTGGTGCAGAGCGTCTCCTCAAATGGAAGGTTTGGGTGGGAGCGTCTGCAGAGCTCCAGGGTTATGGCACGTTGCACAGGAGATGATCCAGGCTGAATGGCTACATCCTGAGTTATCTGCTAGTCAGATAATCTGTTTTCTCCCTCTCTTGTTTTTTCCTTTGTGTTCATTTTTACCCTCAAAATAACTGGGTGATATTTGCGGTGCAAGATCCGACGCAGTCTCTCACAAGGGAGTGCAGTATCCATCCGTTTGCGTTGCCAGGTGGAGAATTCATGGTGGTCCCCGGTACCCATACTTAATCTGGTTCCTTCTGCAAGCGAAGCTTTCAGGCGTTGCAGCGCTCTTCTTAGGGGCAACAGGGCAGTTGTAGGGTGACAGCTGAGTGGAGAAGCCAGCGTATAATGTGGCAGGAAAATGAGACCCTGTATTGGTGTGACTGGGTAGCAGATGCCTCCCCTCCTGATGGCCATCTCCTTGTGCTCCTGTGAGCTAGCTTGGCTGTCTCAGCACTATGGTGTGCTGAGGAGAGGAAATCCCCTGCAGACCTGGCCTTGGGAAGCACACGTGTGTGTGCTGCTTCCAGTGTCCCAGCCACCCATAGATCGGAGCTGCTGTGTCTGGGTTACTTTATTTGGGGTCAAAAGGGGAGACAAAGGGAATTAGTTTTAAGGCCAGGTGGTTCTGAATTTGTGGCTGCAGCCAGTAACTTTTGCTCCCTTGGGAGTCATGGTGGACACCAAGTTGACCGTGAGCCAACGGTGTACTCCTGCTACAAGGGAAGGCAAATGGGCTGCATTACGGGCAGTGTTGCCAGCAGGTTAAAGGAGGTGATCTTTCCGCTCTGCTCAGCACTGGTGAGGCCACACTTGGAATGCTGTGTCCAGTTCTGGACTCTCCAAGGTACAAGAGAGACATGGACACAGTGGAGAGATTCCAGCGAAGGGCAAGTAAGATGACTGGGGGCTGGAGCACCTCTCCTCTGAGAAAGGGCTGTGTGAGCTGGGACTGTTCAGCCTGGAGAAGAGAAGGCTCACAGTGGCCTTCATCCATGTGTACGAATACCTGAAGGGAGGGTGCGAAGAGGACAGAGTCAGGCTCTTCTCAGTGGTGCCCAGTGACAGGAGCAGAGGCAATGGGCACAAACTGAAACACAACAGGTTCCTTCTGAATATAAGGAAACACTTTTTCACTGTGAGAGTGACAGAGCACTGGCACAGTTACCCAGAAAGGGTGTGGAATCTCCATCCTTGGAGATGCTCAAAAGCTGGGCACAGTCCTGGGCAGCCAGCTCGAGGTGGCCCTGCTTGAGCAGGGGGGTTGGCCCTGGGGACCTCCAGAGGTCACTTCAAACTCAGCCACTCTGTGATTCTGTGACTATTGGAAAGACTAAGGCCAGTGGTTTTATGTCAGGTTTTTTTTTTTTTTCCCTCAAATAAACGAGCAGTCATCTAGCTGTCCTGCATATTTGAGTTGGAAAAATGGCTCAGACGAAACTTGTGTGCTGAAGTTAGTAGCTGTCTAGAGAGGGTCTTGGCAATTCCAGTTCACAGCAGAGGCTTTTAAGGATAATTCCCCGCTCCCCAAAAGACTGTGACAGGGACAGTGCACAAGGGTTGTGCTCAGGAGGAGCATGAGTATGATGGGGACCAGCAAGGAGGAACCAACCATGGTCCTGGCATGGAGGTACCGTGCCTGGGAAGGACGGCAGCAGGGAGGGTGGCTGGGCCTCCTCTGCCTCTCCCCGGGGGTGCGGCCCTGCCGTGGGCATCAGACAGCCCTGACTTTGCTCCTTTTTATGCTGCTCAGACATGAGAGGGAACTTTTAAGGGAAGGGGGTGCTGTGGACCCCTTTATTTACTCGTCTGTGCACCAGGCAACGGCCTTGCTTCTTGCCTCTTCCCTCCAGCCCCTCCTCTGTGAGGCCAGCCATGCCCTGCAAGGAGCTCAGTCAGTGTTTCGACCCCTCCAGGCAGGGTCCCGCGTTTCGGGTGAGGATGGCGCTTGCCTTCAGGAGCAGCCCTCAGCGCAAGGTTGCCTGCCCTAACTGTCCAACCTTCCCTCTGCTTCTCCTAGTGTTTCTGACGGGCAGCGACCGCATTCCCATCTACGGCATGTCCAGCCTGCGCATCATCATCCAGTCCACCGCCAGCGGGGAGCAGTACCTGCCCGTGGCGCACACCTGCTACAACCTGCTGGACCTGCCCAAGTACAGCAGCAAGGAGATCCTCAGCGCCCGGCTGGTGCAAGCCATCGATCACTACGAGGGCTTTAGCCTGGCGTGAGCCGTGTGGGAGAGGCACAGACGCGTGGGTACGGAGGGAAAAAATGATGGGCTTGGCTTTATTTTTGTGAGGGAATGGATCAGAACACACTTAGGGAAAATATAATTAATGATAGATTGAGATGATGCAGTCTCAGCCTGATGCTGCCAGCATTTTGTGGGGCTTCAGCAGGGAGAGGCTCTTGCTTTGAATTTTCTCATCTGCTGAACAAAATAAGTTCAGTGAGCATTTTTGTCGTTACCTTTCCAACTCGACATCACTGCCCTCCTGGCAATTCCTGGTAGTTTGCTTTTATTGCCCCTACACACACACACTCTTACCTCTCCTTTTAATCCAGTTTAAGTATTTTGATGTTCCTTGCGTTTAGGCTGTGGTGGAAATTGAGGATGAAACTGCCATCTCCTTTTGCAAAGCTGTGATTTCCCCTCACTCTTTTTTCCTCCCTTTTAACATGCAAGCTGGTTCTTGCTTGCTTTGAACGGAAAGATCCCCTTTGGTCCTTGGTAGACGGTATTGGGCTGGGACGTCATTTGTGACCCCCGGGGCGGTGTTTTACTGATGCTTTGTCTTTTTGCACCAGGATGTCTCCTGGAGAATAGGATGGTTTGGGGAGGCTGGCTTGGTTTTCCTCACTTGTCTCGAATTTTGTTTCCAAGCAATGTCTTCTTACAGAAGCAGCCTCTGACTCCTCTGGAGCGGGCTGTGTGTTCAGGCTTGCGGAAGGACAAACCCTACCGATAATAACGGGTTTCTCAAATTCCCTCCTGTTTTGTGTTTCTGTCTTGGCAAGTGTACAAGTCAGGCGGGTGGGCTTCGCCCAGCCCTGGCTCTCCATCCGAACAGACCTGTTATTCCAGCTCGAGGTGAGGTGGCTGCTGTTAGCACCGCCGCCTTGCTCCAGAGGAGTCCCAAGTGTGTGAACGTGCGTGTGTGTGCGAGCATGCAGGGTGTGTGAGTGTAGGAGGCGTGTACAAGCCCTCCAGTCTCATCATGTCAGGGAAAACAAATAAGCATGGGATCCACACTGGAGCGCTAGCCCTCTGTTTGGAGGTGATGGGTTGGTTTTATTTCTGCAGTAGGGGTTACTTTATTTTGCTGTTCGAGAGGAGCCCTTTCACTCCACTGCTGTTTTGCTGGGTGGCTCCAATGGACAATCTGTATGAACTAGACTGGAAATGTACATTAGGGGTTGAGTAGGCAAAATTGTTACCTAGATCTATCCTGTAAGATGGGAGAGGCTTTATCCTCTTTCCCTTGGTCTCACCCTCCCATTAAGTGAAGTTTGAATGATTCCCCTCCCATTTTTCAGGTCTTGATGTAAATCTCATTTTAAACCTCGGGTGGTTTTGGCATTGACTTGTTATTAGGACATAGTATTTATGCACCACGTTCAATATACAGTATTGAACTTTGCACCTCTTAATAAAAAAATTTTAGCTTCTGGGGTTTTTTTAAGACAAGCTGTGGGCTACAGTAAGAGCCCTCCAGGCTATTTCTAATGCAGCATTGAAGACAAATATACAATTATATCAAATGTTTATTTTCGATGTGTGTGTACATAGTACAGTATTATGCAATAAATTTGATGTTTAATTCTGACTGAGTGGCTGCCTTTGTGTCTTGAAGCAAAGGAGGGGCTGCTCCAGGCACGGGCACTGCCTCTCCTGCTGGTCTTGCCGTACCTCTGTGCATCTGGAGGAAGGGAGCTGCCTTGGCCCTGCTACTGGTGAGCATCCCAGCCCATCCCGTGGTCACTCACTTTGATCAAATGCTGCGCTTCCCCTTCCCCGCCTGGATTTGTCCCCAGTTGGCTGGTTGCTAAATGGGAACAAGGCAGGACCAGCCCAGGGGAATGCTGGCTCTGCGGACAGAGCAGGGCCGTTGTATCTGCCAGCCCTGGCTCAGCCAAAGTCAGGCAAGTGCCCTGTGAAGAGCTGGGGACTGAGACCAGCCCTGAGTCTGTCCATCCCTGTCCCTTCACGTGGGGTTTCTCCTCACAGGCAGCAGGGCCTGCAGCCGTGCCTTTCCTCATGGCACTGAAGGCCACCAAAGCTTCTCTGGCCTCTCTGCCCTGCAGGTGACAATGTCCCCATGTCCCCCATTTGCTTGGGGAGCCCCCACCACCTCACCCTCAAAATGGGTCTGGAGAGAGGGGTGCTCAGCACCCACTTGTCAGCTGCTGTGAGCTGCAGCCTGGGGATTCAGCCAGCAATGCTGTGGCCTCACGCTGCTCACACAGCTCCCCAGCGCTGTGGGACGTCATTAGTGTATGCAAATATGGCTCATTTACTGGCTTAATGCAGGATTTCCATCACGGGGGCTTAGGGCTTCAGCTTCCCTGAGCTTACGGAGGAAGGCCCATGCTCTTTGCTTCGGCCGTGCAGGTAATGGCACAGCCTCCAGCTGGGATTAAAATGTGCACATAAATACACACACACACACATAAACAAACAGATGTGTATATAATTTTGCACCCCTGACATAACTTGTAATTACTGTTACTTACGGTACTGCAGCTGTTATTTATAATATACCTGCGCCTCTCATAAAACTAAAAATACGTGTACGAATCAGTAAGCTTGGCAAGCTGAAGTGAAACAAAAAGCCTTGACTCAAAGCTCCCCTGGGCTGCTGGGGAAGTGGCTGTCGCAGCCCTGGCAGTGATCAAAGGCCATAGCACTGCTCAACTGCCAGCCATGAAGAGTAATTTTCTTTTTTTTCTTCTATCAGACAGTTTATTTAGGAACAAAGTAAAATACTTCTCTGCCTCCATGGAAAAGGTAAATACCTGTCTGGTTGGACACATATGTGTGTGTCTGGATGGATCCGTAGGCACATCCAGGTGTAAGCACATAGCCTAGAGATGCTCTCCCTATAAACGGAATATAACGCAAATACTTTATGGTGTGACCTGCAGTGTGTAATTCTGTAAGATCAACGTATAGCTTTATAATAGCCTATATAGAATCTCTATTTCATACAGAGTGATTTGTGCATATAGCATAGTGTGTGTGTTATTGCAGATAAAACACGTACGTGTGCGTTATACGGAACGTACAGCAGAGGATGGCGCTGGAGGCACTGAGCCACCCCCATCTCCACGGGCAAGAGGTTTGTACAAGTTTGCCATGAGGCTGCTTAATGCAGGGCACCAAGACGCCACGGGGTGGGCTGGTCACAGTTGAGCTCGGAGCCTCGTTACAGGTCTCCTGTCCCCAGCAAAGGGCCTTGGTCACATCCCCTGTGATGGCCGAAGGTGACACCACCTGAGCAACCCCAAAGGAGAAACAGGGAGACCAGGAAACCCTGCTTGGCCAGCAGCCTGGCTCCCTTCTTTGCATCTCTGCTTGCTGCCCCTCTCTGCTGTAGCCATCATCATGGGCTATGAACATTAGCAAAATTAATTAAGCTAGTATGATACATCGCCACACTCTGCCCCACTTACTTATTCCCCTTCTACTGCCTGTGGGTTACGGTGTACTGTCAGTGCAAAATGTAGTTTTTTTTGTTCAGTCTGTGGCTATTTCAGTCTTTCTTCCCAAAAAGTAGCTGAGGAGTTCATCAGAGACAGCTGAGGCAGGGCTAACTTCATTACTCCTTTTTTTTTTTTAAAAACAAACAAACAAAAAACCTGGAGTGCAATTGCACATAATCGCAAAACCCATAGCAACACTTGGTTTGAGCAGGGCCAGGATTTCACCCACTGCACTTACAGTGAATAAGCTCCCTAGAATTTTCAGTAGTTGCACGCTCAAGTTACATTTTTATGGCTAGAACACAGTTGTTTTATGCATTTTGTTTAAATGTTTGTGAGGGAAATGCCCTGCAGAAATAGCTCTCTGCACCTGAAGCCCCTCCCAGACCCTGTTCACCAGATCATCATCCCATTTGGCATGAACACAGCTCCCCTCCTCCTAAGCAGGGAGCACAAAAGCAGCAAATAAGAACAGCAGCCAGCCTTCAGAGGAAGGGGAGAGATATTTGGGCAATTCAGATACAGGGAGAGATGTCTCTCTACACACGTAAATTTAACATTCAGAGCAGTTGCACGGCAAAGGTTTTGGGAGTGCTGAGCCCTGGCAAACACTGGCACACACCTCACATGAAGGGTTGTCCTCCTGCTGCCATCAATAAGGAGACAGCTATTAACTCTGGCAGCAACAGGGTCAGGCTCTGGCACAGCCCGTGCCTGTGAACCACTGCAGCGTCTCCCAAGGGTGAACGAACAGCACCACTTACG